>JAQIVE010001131.1:0-27441 GCA_034698285.1 Sminthurinus bimaculatus
CTTTAATAGAAACTTCCTGGTTTTGGTTTTATAAATGATTTTAGCTACCTATACTGATACTATGCTCCTTTCTGTCAATTATCAGTGGTTTGAGATATTTTCTATCAAAATTGGAGGCAATCCTAACTTGATGTCATTTATTCTAAAATGCACATCAGCTTTTCTCTTAATTTCTCAAATGACGAATAAAATTTGAACAAACTAAATACAATTAGAGGAAAAATAACCTAATATAATTAAAGGAAAAAAATACATACTGTAACGGTGATGTAGACTCAGATGGAGGAATGAATAGAGCAAGGAGAAGAATGATGACAGTGACGATGATATTTTGATTTTTATAAGAATAATAATGGAGTGAGTAAATTTATTCACAGTAAATGCGTGGAAATATAGAATGACCTGAACTTTGACCTTATTCTATTTTATTTATTTATTTTATGGGGCGAGGGAAATACATGCACAACATTCAACCACAATCATACAAAAGGGGACAAAATAACAAAAATCTTATTATTTAATATTATTGTTATTATAAGCACTGATTATTACTAATTACTAATATAGTACAAAATACAAAACTGACTCTCAACGATTTTCCACCCTTTATGTACATAGAGGTCACACGAAGACTCGGAATTCACGTCCGTACCCTTCAAAGGTCAAAAGTAATCTGTATAGCATCGGCCATTTTTCAAAGAAAATCTTTTCCCCTTTTTTTGAAACAAAATTGGAAAATGCAAATATTTGCCAGTCTTGATATTATGATGTTGATCGTAATATCAAGACTGCAACTTCCATGCCAACAGTGCATAACTCTTGTTACAGTTTATCCCACCTTCCCCAGCAGACTCGTCCCGAGTCATAAACTCAACGTTACCCTGCTAACCAAATGTGACTAATGACAACCATGACATACGTGGTGAGTGAGTTATAAACTATGTATTTGAATTACCGAATTACCCTATGAACCAAGTACGACTATATACAATATAAAATCAACCATTCACACATTGGTACAATTACATAAGGTTAGGGAACAGATTACAAATTTCGACAAGTTAGAAAATCGATATAACCGTAATAATCGTATATAATAGAAATCAATATAAAATTTGGTTAGTGTTGTACTTTCATACTTCCAGATTGAGGGTCCATCGGCCAAGTTTTGAAATTGTTGCATGTTGGTGGTGTACGATGAATTTTCGAATTAAGTTACATGACATTACATTACACATCACATTTACATCATATACATATCACATTTACATCATTTACACATCATTTACACATTACATTTACAACTTACACATCATTTAGACATTACATTTACAACACATACATCATTTACACATCACATTTACATCATTTAGACATTACATTTACGTCATTTTACATCAAGTATACATAATATATGGGAGATTTAACCAAATCGTTACAAAGAATTACTTAAAACAGAGTTGCACAGTGTCAAGTAGATATCAGTTACAAGAAAATTACACCACAAATAGCAAGCAATATCCGTCCATAATTTACAATAACATTAATCTACATCAACTAACTAATCAGTCAATACCTTATACCTGGATTTACAATGTACTGATTATCACAGAATAAATGTCAACAACCACAGTCGATACCAACTCAAGGGATTCACACATGCTGTGTTGTGACCACAAAAACACCGAATACGAGCTCACCAGTCAATACCAACTCAAGGGATTCACATGAAACTGGGCCCACCAAAACACCAATCACCCAAAACATCATTTAAAACTAAAATATCCTATTTATTATGGACAAACTACACCCACCACTTATCGCACAAAGTTCCCGAACCCACATACACCCAGAACCATACCCATCCATCTCAAAATATCCCTTGGTACTATTTCAAAAAAACATCCCAAAATATTCCCCATTCACACCAACCATTCACGCAAAATACACCCATAATACATTCACCCAAATACATTGATTAATTTTTTTAGAAGTCACATATCATGTCGTTCTTACACAAATTTTGAATTTTAAGGCGTCATTATAATTTTGAACAATTTAAGGGTCATCCAGGGTCACCAAGGGCTAATGACCCTTGTACAATCAACAAATAATCAAAAATTACCAAATATGACTTTAGGGCACACAGATAGTCAAAATTTCCGAAATAATGGGGTAACGTCGCCAAGGTGTCAAATGTCGTCACATAATGTGACCAAGTCAACAAAATGCTAAATAATATCAGTCCGGTCAACATCGTCAATTATTATGGAAAGCGACCTTATAGCCGCTAACCGTCGGTTGTTTTAAATACAGACTACATGACACTTGAAAAGTGTAACTTTATAAAAGGAGTAACAGTGGGAATAAGATAAGTCAATTATGACGAGTATCGTGAATAGTTTTGTTTGTGGGCTGTAAAAGGTTAATTGGGTTCGTAGGGTTACTGCAAGTTAATTACTTACAAAGATTAAATAAAGGGCCAATAACAATGTCAACCTATACTTTTATAGTACAACGTCACCAATGTCAAAAATTACCTACTTGTACTACAGGGTAAACTAAGGTCAGATTATTACACCCGATGACTGTAAGATCAATTACATTCAGTTACTGCATTAACTGGTCATATGGTAAAAAAGTGGTTGCTTTTTGACACAGTGGTTTGTAGGGTCAGGCGATAATTTACTTAAAGGTTCAAATTTAGGTCACCAAAGATTAATTGCAACTGGTATTATGAGGTTCTGTAATCAGTATGGGTCATTAATGTCAAAAGTTACCAAAATGTTCTGTAGGGTTAAGTCATGCAGTTATTACAACTTTGTAGTATAGATATATCAGTAGGTCAACAGAAGTAAAATATTAACAAGAAATGAACAATGGTGACCAAAATGTTGCATGTGACCAAATGGGTTTGTAGGGTTAAAGTTATTATAATTGACTTGGTAATAAAATTTGTAACCATAGGTATTAAAATATAAAATAAAAGTACATTTGTTATTTTTACTTCTGAATTGCCAAGACTCAGCTGCCCATTTGTCGACGACCAGAAATTTCTCCACTTCTCCAAGGCTTGGCTGCAAAGTAGGTTAGAGGCACGTACTCCGCATCTAATGTAACGGTGATGTAGACTCAGATGGAGGAATGAATAGAGCGCGGAGAAGAATGATGACAGTGATGATGATATTTTGATTTTATAGGAATAACAAAGGCGAGTGTAATTTTTATTCAGAGTTTTTACGTGAAAATATGGAAACTGACCTGGACTTGACCTAAACTTTGACCTTATTCTATTTTATTTATTGTTTTAAGGGACGAGGGAAATACATACACAATATACAATCACACTCACACAAAATGGGACAAACTAACAAAATTATTATTGTTCTGTCCTCCCATCTCATCTCACAGCAGGACGGGAATAAATAATAAATAACGAAGAGAACGGAGACAACCGCTCAATTTTTTTATCAGTTCCTTCCCTACTTTTCTTTTTTTATATCAATGCAATGTTGAATGTTACTTACGTAGGAGGATGGTGGGACAGTTGAAAAAGGGAGAGGAATTTTGTCTTTGTACATATTCTATTTATATTATATATTATATACATTTACTAATCGTAAGTACATACATACTTACGATCTGTCAAAAGAAGAATGGAGAAAAGATAATGTGACTGGCATGATATTTTTCTAGTAGACATAAATAAGCCTGGTAGACATGGACTTGGACATGGACAAGCTATTAGACTAATAAAAATCCATAATAATATAAAAATGAGAGGAGGTCATATAATGATGACGATGATGATCGAGGTGTGTGTGTGTGTGTCTTTCTCTCTCTCTCGCTCTCTCTCTCTCTTTCTCTCCTCTTTCTATAGTCTGTTTGATTTGTATGTGGGCACGCTCCTTGGTGAGGGGCCGCCGTCTGGTAATTGAAGTCGGATGATCATGATAATGGTGATGATGATGATGCTGAAGCCTGGACGAAAACGCAAAGGAAACCACAAGGGGTGATATAATACAGTATAATGGAATGGCTGGAGATCATCCAGACTGAACAAAAGGACGAGCGGGGGGTCCCTTGCCAACATCCTTCTGCACACACCGTGGTGTCAGGCTTCTCTCTCTCTCTCTCTTTCTCTCTAATCCTCCGATAATGATATAAAATAAATATCCACAACACATTACAATATCCCCCTCCATCATACACACACATACACACACAACCCATAACAATGTGGAGCCTAGAAGTAGAATATTATGGAGAGGATGTCATAAGGAGATGATGAATGATGAACACATACACGTTACAGCTCAAAGCTCAAAGGAAGGAGGCCTATTGAAAAAGAAGGCCTTTCTTTTATTCCTCCCTTCTCACTCGCTTCAATCACAAGTCACAACCAAGAATACAAAACTACAACTTAAATCTCAAATATAAAATATTATCGTTAGCGCTGTATCTCGTTCCTCTGGACAAAACGCACCATTATTTTATGTGTATATTATTTTGTATTATATTTTCAAACGGGACTAAAATAAATCTTGGAGACGCGCATGCAGAAGATAAACTGAAGCATTTGTAAAGGTGAGAAGCAAGAGTAAAAAAATCAATCCATTGATGGAGAATGTTTTCCATATTTAACTTTTTCGAAATTTGAATATTCAAAAGGCAGAAAACAAAAACAATCTTGAGTGCACAATCATGTGTCAAAGCTGAAAAAGCCGACAAAGAACTGGGAGCTAAAAGAATCTCTGACAAGAAATCTACAAAATATAGCCAAAAAGCAATAGTAGTTCATAATAATTCATAATCATAAATGTCAAGCTCTTTTGGCATTCAATTTGCTTATCAAAAATGGAAATTTTGGTTCAAAAGTTACATACACATTAAACATTAAACAATCTTTTGTCTAAAGTCTGAAACAATGTAGGCATTTAAAACAAAGACGTGGGAACGATGACAAAGAAATAGAAGCGACAAAAACTTGTTGTGGTTTTACTTACATGCATAATTTTTGCATAAATGTCGTAAATTATTTTACTGCAGTTGCAGATAAAAAACTAGAAGCTTAAAATTCCATTATACATTATACATCCTTTTTTGCACACAGTCAACCATTCTGTATTCTGTACCATTTTGCTATGTGTGTACCAACGTTTTAGTGTTTGCGAAAAAAAATCCTGCACAAAATGACAATGACTTAGTTTTATTGTTTTTCCACAAAAAGGGTGAGTACAAAGTGCAAAGAGCAAATAATGACTATACTTTTGCTTTTACACTTTCGCAAATGGCTGATGTGCCCCGGTTTTTAAAGACAATCAATACTTGACGCCATAGCTTTATTTATTGAACATTGGATTGGAGGTCTGACAACTCAGCGTTTGACTCTGATTGACGGCCTCCGCATCAGTATATCATACGTAATATAAAATATTATATATACGGATAATACAAATTATAAATAAGTATATTATACGTATGTATATTATGAATGTACTGTGTATGTAGTATGTAGATGCCGACCCCGTCATCGTTACATTGCAATGTGACGTGACGACGGAGCCTTTCTTCTTTTCGCCTTTTATGTATTTTGGCAGCCTTTGAACATTTTTCTGTACATTTTTCCCCGTCGGAAAAAGATTGACGTCTCGTGTTTAAGTGTATTGTATTGTATATTGTATATGTACGCATGTATTTATGTATGTATGTATGTATTGCAATAGCTATTTATCTATGTATGGAGCCTGCAATCTACAATGAATAAGTAACATGTCGAAGAAGATGATGAATGAAAAGTTCGTTTAGTGGTAAAATCTCAGCGGGCTCACCTGTCTTCTTCGGTGGTCCATTTAAATTTCTCCGGCCCACACTGTACATATATTGTATATTGTATTGAACATCTTGACAAGATCGACAGCATTTCAACTTCAACTTTTCAACGTGAGCCCCAGCTCCCCGTAGACTTTCTACTTTACTTTATTTTACCCACACACACACACACACACAAGTATTATATATTATACATATTGGAATATACAAAAGTAATAAGTACGCAGATATAGTTCAATGCTTAACATGAATTAATGCTAATGTTGATGCCAAGTGTAATCGCAATACAATAGATACGCAGAATACAATAGGAAAAGCTTGTACAAAGTGTAATGTGATTACACATTATTATTATTTTATACATTGTATTATATATTACATATAGTTAATGTTTAGTCGGGCTGAGCATACACAGTTTCTTGAGTAAGTAACTATGTATATACGTGTATGTTTCTAACTATATGGCAATCCGCATTGGCTGAAAATCCGTGGGGTATCAAACTTTTTGTGATATTATATTATTATCATCAATATAATATACAATTATTCCTACTTCTTTTACTTTTCTCCGCCTCTTCATCGTCTTCGGCTTCGTCTCTTCATCTTCATTCAAGGAAAATACATTACCTACCTGCAAGCCTGTCATTCCACTCCACTCCACTGCACTCCGGTCTAGTCAGTCCATTCCATTCCAGTAGTAGGTAGGTAGAAGACTGTAGTTTAAATCCATAGTAATATTTAATACAAATAATATAGGATTACACAGCCACGGAAAAAATTAAAATGGTAGTTAAAACTTTACTCTATGCACTTCAATATGTGTATGTTCAAGTCTCATGCTATGCGACCTCATGACTCCCCAAAATCATGTGTACAGTGTACATGCTTTTCTGTATTACTTATTAGGCAATGTCGGCGACTTTTCTTTCATGTCTCATTGCACTGACATGTAGTGTTTGTTGTTTTTGTATTACGTATGTATGTATGTATGTATTATGATACATGATACGACTGAGACTCTCGGCTCCATTAAAATATCAACACCAAGTTAATGCATAAGTGATTTAAGTCTGCTGTATGTATGGAGCAAAACGCGTGGGACAATTTTTGTGGGCTAAACTACTATCATAACTACAGTCTGGTACAAAATGATAGGTTCGCCCATAAAAACGAAATTTTTTAAAAGCTATGGGAGCTAGGTGTCCTATATCGTAGTGGTAAATGGATAACTATAGGGTGCTTACATGTACCAAAAACCAGAAACATCGGTCCAATAATTTTCGAAATTTTGAACTTTTTCAAAATTTGCCTGGTACAAAATTATAGGTTCATTTTTACATCACTGTGGGGAAAGTTTTTTGTACGCGTAATTTTTTAAAACTTTTTTAGTGGAGCATTAAGCCTTAAGACATCCGCTAATAATGGTAAAGCAGCAGACCCCTGGAATTATTGGTCCATGTTTTATAGATACTTCAATGCACGACCCCATGTCCCTATTCAAAAGCATTAGAAATCCATACGTTTTGTACAAGTGTCTGGACGGAAATCGAGATCCGTTGACCCCCTGCCAAAATATTTTTGGACCATTGAGGTAAATAGTTGGAGCTCCTGTGGTTTCAATTTGGTGACCCTAAGTCACGGATTTCCCCACTAAAAACGATCAAGAAAACTGTGATGCCTAAAATGTCAGTTTTTTCATTGAAAATACACGCTAAACAGCAACCGAAAGTTGCAAGTCGTTTTCGATGAAAAAATTTCGTTTTTATGGGTGAACCTATCATTTTGTACCAGACTGTACCTAAAGTAGTTTCCCATTTATGTATTTGTAGAAATGAGTAACTGCTCACGTTTTTAATTTTTGCAAGTTTCCAGTCGCCGTAATTCTTTCCCGTTTTACCGACAAGTTTTAATTTGCAATTGATTGGCTTTGAAAAAACATTATCAATGGATGGACCTTACATACATATCCGTATGACAAAATTATCTGGATGAAAAGTCAACAAGTCGAGCTGGAGTGAGAACTTTCCTCTGGCCATGTTTAACGTCATACGAATAACGAATACATATTATATAGGAGTGAGAGTTGTAAATTGTAGTGCCTGGCTCGAAAACTGGATCAAAGGGGTGGAAATCTAACAACAACAACAGGGAGCAACTGGATTGCGAGAAAACATAGTGTAAACGTCAAGAGTAGAGTGGAGAGGGAATAGATATATGTATGTATATTTAGTCGTAGTTAAGAACGGTGAGAAAATTTAAAAGCATGCCGTGCTCTGCCCATTCACTTGACACTACAATTAACAAGTTTCACAAGCCTTTTTGACATGCACCATTTCATTTCTAATTTATTTTACAATGTATTATATGTATATATATACAAATCATGGAAATTATGTATGGAGTGAAAAGGGACCAAAGCTAAATGCAAAGCTTTTGATTCATTTCAACTTTATAAAGAACAAAAATTTCCATGCGCATGTGCAATGTACAACTTACGCAATATGGATGGAGAGTGGCTAAAGTAAATTACTGGAGCAAACTCATCGTCAGTCAAAAGGACAAGAAAGAAGAGTCCTTCAATTATATGTACAATCAGGGAAAAAACTCCTCTTGAACCATAAGTATTGCATTTTACCTTCGTCTGTGGCCTATGTACTTGAAAATGGGGGAAGAACAGAAAGGACAAAGTCAAAAGAGCTTCTCGCCATTGTCTACTTGTTCCTTTTCATGCCTCAATTTTATTTTTGACTCCACGTTTTTACACACAGCCAAAGTCAAAAATAGTGAAACGAGTTTGAAAAGCTGCTCACTGATGTTCCGTTCATCTGCCGGTGGTTTTAACTAGTTTGGAATCGGAGGACTATTGAGAACAAAAACGTTGAAATTGACATTTTCAAGTTTTCCTGTTTACAACTTTTTAACGTCTCTCAGCATTTTGAACTAGTTTTTAGTGTTGAAATTACAATTCTACAAGACTAATTTTCACCTGAGACTTTTTTTTAAATGCATGAAAAGACTGATTAATTTTTGAAATATCGTCTTAAAAAATTTTAAAGTTGAACTTTGATTAAAAATGATGATTCATAAAACCTTATAAAAATGTGCACGCAATTTATTAAAGCTAACAAGTAGTGGTGAAAACAAAAAGGCACAAAAAATGAAAACAAAATGGCTGCTTTTTGTCTTTAGATTTTTGTAAAAATAAAAGTACCTCCCCATACATAGTTAGTTCCATAAAAAATAGATTTTGTTTCCCACCACACATACTTACGGAAAAATAGAGAGGGATGGTGTGAGTCAGCTCGGTGTTTAGTTTGCTCATTATTTGTAGTTTGTACTCACTTTGTAGGAAGGATGGAACAAATTTAATGTTCTCATCGTCGGCTGGTGTGATGGAAGAACAAGAAGAAGAAGCTGTTGTTTGGTTGGGGGTAATTTATACGCGTATTTTATACTCTTATTATTATTTGTTGGAATTGGAGCTGCTGTAGAGCTAGAGCTGGAGTCAGAACCAGAGCCAAAGCCAGAGTCTGAGTTGGCTGGTTGACTGGCCCACCTACATAGTTTGCATTGAATAATCGTCTCCAAAGTTCCTTGCTCATGTTGTTCTTGCAAGTTTTCCCATTGATTTCCCGCTGTTAGTCCAATACATCACGGGGCTGTTGTATAAATGTGTGTTCTCTCGTCTCCGTCACGAAAGGTGCAATTTCTATTGTCGCAGACAGCCTTTTCTTCTCCTCCTCGTTTTTCTTCTTCGTCTTCTTGGTCTACTTGTGCGCTGGGCTGACATCTGATTTACGAACTTTCATTATTACGCCTCGTTAGAGTCCTCGTCTTTTCTCTCTCCATGCATGTATGTATGCCTATGCTCAAGCTTTTTATATGTATATAATATCTAGCTAGTTGAAGTATTATAGAAATAGAACCAGAGTGAAGAAAAACCCGTAAGGTTCCTGCTGCTCCTTTTTCCTCGTGTTTTTGTGGTACTGCCACCCAACTTTTTGTCTTCCGTCTTTTGTCTTTAGTCTTTGGTCTTTGGTTCGGTGTGTTCTTGCTCTTTTTCTTATTCCTATCCTTGTTCCCAGTTTGTCCTCTTCTCCTTCTGTCTCTCTAGCTTTTAGTCTCCTTTTCACTCATTCAACTGACATTTACAGCCAGCTCACTTGTCTTGTCTTGTCCTGCCCTCCCTTTGGGGTGTCATCACAAGTCAAATCCAAATCATCCAAAACTAAATGACTAAGTGTTAAATAAAATTTAGTCGTTGTTTATCTCACTATGTGTAATGTGCAATCATTATTGTGTATTTCATGATATTAGCTGTGTATTTTCAATTATGCTCTATAAATTGTAGTTTGATACATTGCTCACAGGAAAAACTCTCAGCGGGAGCACAGAGTGCAAATTAATGTAAAACGTCAGCTTTCTGATTGATATTGTAAATTAACAGTATTCCCATTTACGAAGGTCGTAAAATGTCAAATTTGCCACGTTTGTGGTCAAAAAATGTCAATTTTTATCGAATTTTGATCAAGGTTTTATAAATAGGCGTACAAAATTGAGATATAAAATATTCAATTTTTTAACGTAAAATTTAAGACTTTTGGTCAAATTATATATTTTACTTTTCCCAGCATAATGTTTCTTCTGTTGCGAAACATAAGCATATTATTAGAGTGCTAAATTCTTTGAAATGATGTCTTTGGTTTTTGCATGATTGTGATTCCCCAAATTTCTATGCGCTAGCAAACCAAAGAAAACCAAACCTTTTTATCATTTCAAGTATTGCCCTGTACTACTTTGTGACTTGAATTTCGTCATTTAACCATCATCCTTGTATTAAGTGACTGTCCAATTCCGCAACTCCATACGCATAATATATTGGCCATAAAAAACAAGGCAAGTGCGTGTGTCAACTTTATTAAAAATGATTTGATCAAAATGGAAATGAAGAAAACTCCAACACTATTATTTTAGCTTTGGCTTTGACACTTGGGAACCCTCAAATTGAAATGGGTTGACCAAATATGCACATAATATCTATGCAGTACGTAGTACAGTATACATAATAATAATATACTATTTGAATTACAATAGAATTGTCCAGAAAATTGTCCCTGGTACTTTCCAATTCCCTTTACAACTATCCACCATATTATTACACAAGTCCAAGAAACTAGAAACTAACTATATAGAGGAAATCATGTGGATAAAGATAAAACATGAAAAACAGGGAGGAACAGAGCACGTGAAAATGGAGAAAGCAATTGCGAATTGAGTTTTGGGTGGATTTTCCCCTTACGTACATGTACAATGTACATACAAAATGGTTGCTCTCCAATACAATGCAATGCAATAGACTAGATAAAATGGGATAGAATGTAATAGAATGGATGGATCGAGGATCGAGGCTAGTGCCACCGAGGGAATTCCCCTGCATGTGTAAAAAGTAAAAGTGAGCGAGAATAATACGGTGAGTATTGAGCATTGTGTATAAACTGTATACTGTATATGTAAAAGCAAGGCGAAAAGAATGGGCAGAGCTTTCATTCCATTTTACAGGGGTGTAAAATGGAAGGGCAGAACAGAAAATGCGTAGTGTGTGAACATGTGGATGTGAATTGGCTATATCTACCACCACCAACACAACCACAGCCACTCAATCCGCCAGCCAGCAGGGCTTTATATGTATGTAGTATGTATGTATGTATACCGTATAAGTAACCATAAGATATCCAGCGTGCGCATTGAGTATGTACAAATAGGTGGGATCTACTCTTTCTACATGCTGGTTGTAAAGGCGTAAGTGGTAACTTATTACGTAGCTTTATGCATTGGATCTGTGGCTTTGGCTTTGACTTTGGCTTTGTCGACTCTATTTCGTCCTCGCTTCCTTCCTTCCTTCACTTTAGATGGAGAAGACGGGGGCCGAGTTGATTTCGGTTTTCGGTGAGTTTTCACGTTCACCTTCTTGTTGCTCCTGCCTGGTCATTTGTAACGCTTATGTACATGTATTGTCTTGTATTGTATTGTACTGTACTGTACTGTATGGCACTTTGGCACTATACATAGAGTTCTGCGGCTGGTTTTGGTCTGTCTGGCCTGTCTTTGTTTGGTCTGGACTGGTGCTGGTGAAAATGGAGAGAGAGAGAGAGTAAAGCCACACACTAAATTGGATACAACACTCGCGGGAACTTGAATAGAGGAGAGAGAAATCTCTTCTACACTTGACTCGAGACTCGAGTCGACATGAGGCTTGAGCTTGAGACTCAACTCTGTCAGCCTAATCTGGAGGATCGCACATAAAACAGCTTTCCGTCTACTTCATTCCATTTATTTCGAATCGGCTTTCTCCCTTGTAAACACATTGTATCAACTTGTACTCTCGTACGTATACATAGATACTCACTTGTGTTCTTCTATTTGTACTTGTTCTTGTTTCTTGTGACTTGTACTTTGCTTTACTCCTTGCTGGATGCTGTCTGTTCTTTTGACTATATATGCTGCTTTACAAATTTGAAAGGCAAATTCCATATGTTCACTTTTATGGAAAAATCTGTCAACTTTTGTAGTTAGATTTTTGCATAGTTTTACTGTATGTATACAAGATGAGCAACAAATATTAGTAAGGTTTTGTAAATACGATTTTAGGAGACGTTTCAGGTTTGTATTGGAAAAAAGCACAAAGGTGCAAGAAAACTGGACTTTGTAAAAGAAAATGTTTTGAAATAGTACTTGCAGTTTTTAATCCAATATCAGTATATGAAAGTAAATATTAAAGTAACGGAAAAAGTTGGCAGCTGCATAAACAAGATGCAAAATGGAGAAAAGTAGATCAAGATAAAAAGGGGCAACCAAGTTCCAATTCAGAATTCAGCTTTAAATTCTGGTCTTTTTTGAAGCCGAATAATAGATATGCACAGTTTGTACCTTTTATACATACAAGTCATGTAAAATGTCAAGTGTATGTGAAATGTGAAGTAGAATGGAGTGAATCGATGACGGTTGAAGAGATGAAGAGGTGAAGGTATGAAAACTTTCCCCCTCAACTGAAACAGATACAGTTGATGTTTGGAATTGCTGTCGGAGTTGAACTTTTGAAAAATTCAATTATTTTTTACTGTACATAAAAACATGATCAAAATCCTCCATCTGCAATCTGCAATGGCGCCGATTTTTTGACTTTCTTTCCCTCCTGGAAAAAATAAAAAAGCTCTTCCACATAAATGAACAAAAATTTTTATACCGTTTTCATTTTCTCTAGAATTTCAGGTTTACCTTTTTCATCTCAAAATATCTTAAAACTCCTGCCTCTGAATTCATAGAATATATAATCTTAAATTAACAATAAGTTTTGTATCCTTTCCAGTTTTAATGCCTATATTTTTTTCAGAACCTTTCAAAGATATTTTGGTCAACTTTTTTGTACAAAAATGTATTATATTTTGTATAAAATCTTTTCTCTCACCCTGTTCTAAAAAAAATTAAATCAAAGCATTGCAAAGGACTCGATTTGTATTAGAAATTAAAATTAAAGTAATATTATACGTCATCCTATTTTTGGCTTTATACATACATTGTGTATAGCTGGAGTCGGTTGTCCATCGCTCAACGGCCAAAATTGGGTTCTCCAATAACAATATCTATGTGGTGTGTTTGACTTTGGTCTTTGGCTTTGACTTCGGTTTGGCCTGACTGCGATGGAGAATGAAGAATGAAGGATGATAATGATGATGATGAAGCGAGAGTAATAAGGACATGAAAGATGTACATGAGAGAGCACACACAAGGAAATGAAATGATAGTTGGGCTTGGACTTTGGTGAACTGGACAGGGCATACATATGAGAGAGACGAGAGCAGAGAAAACACAGAGACATGATGTACGAAGGGAAGAAGGAATGGCAGTATAAAGGAAGCATAACTAGAGGAGAGAGTGGAGAAGAAGATTGAGCTTTAGGAATGATAAATGGGAGAGAAGTGTGTTTAGCTCCTGGTTTTTCAAAGGAGCGACTCACAAGATTGGACCTGACTGCCAGCCTGCCAGTGAAAAACTGACTGTTGACATATGATGGTTGAGTTGATGTTGATGGAGCTTTTGGCTTTTTTTCTCCTCATCTTCACTCACTCTTCTTCTCCTTAGAGTGAGTGAGTGAGTGACTGAGTGAGTGTTGGACTTGGACTGTTGGAGTTTGTGTTCGAGTTGGAGTTGGAGTTGGTAGTGGGCTGAAGAAGAAGAGGAGCAAGAAGGAAGAAGCAGAAGAAGAAGAGGAGCCGTCATGCCATCAATGATTTATTTCCTGATAGATCTCCGGCTCCTTGACATCTGTAAACACAGCTCGGCTCGTCATCAATCAAACTTGAGCCAAAATAAATGGAAAATGATGGCAAGTCTTCCACACAGAAAACCAATCCAATCCAATCCAATTCAATCCAATCCATCGAACAGCCAACACAGCTATCCATAATCCATAGATAATTTATAACACACAAGTGTATAAAGTATACAAAGTATCCGTAGGCATGTATACCTATGCATCATCGTTCTACATGTTTTTATCCTATGCTCTGCTATGCTATCCCGCGTATGTATATAGCTATGTAATGCTGAAAACCGACGACAGATCGACTTCTTTTGGTTTTGCTTCTTGGTCCATTTCTTTACCCTCCCAATAAACTTCTCACATTTTTCGGTGCCCATATCCTCTTGATATATAGTTACAATCTAAAAATTATATTCTCCCTCGTCCCTTCCCCCGTTATTATTATTTTCTCCCACTTTACTCGATTGTAAATTGTAATATTCACTTGTGTTTGTATGATACAAGTTCAGGATTTTTTAGTGCAAAAAATGCTCGCTTTCATGTCGGCTTTTTTTTAAAATTAAGCGTAGCTTTTACATTTATCCAGCAGAACAATATTCCGGAGAAAATCCATTCTTCGCTATGCCTTGACCTTTACGTACTAAAAAGGCATCGATATGCATTTGAATACTAATTATCATTAAATTATTATTAGAGTTTAACTGTCCAAAACACCTAACACAGCTTATTCCAGCTCAAACTGACAAATCACGATGGGCGAGACTCAATTAAAGTTATGATGACGATGCTAATTACTATACTTACAGATAAAATGGCTCGATATATATCTTAAGTATCTATAGTTCAGAGACAGTTATGTGCAAATACAAGAATACAGCTGTGTCGCCTTTTCTAAGGCATTCCAACAACATTAAACTAAAGACATTATTAGAAACATGATACTGCCAAGCAGAGTTGGGAAAGACACTGAATTATATACGTATTTAATTAATGGCAGTCTTTTGCTACATAGGATAAAAATCTTCATGATATAGTGACACAAGAGAGACATTCATGCCCATAGTGCAGTAACATGTATCTTATGAACTACGGTACATATGAAATACAAAAAAATGAACATGTTATGTAGTTTAATATTTAATATAATTTTGATCACGGTTACCATTCATTTGAGATTTGTATTTTATTGAATGAACTTAAAGGGTATGTATTGTATATGATCAATCGATAGTGAGCATGCATGCTAGTTTTTTAAAATAATATATTGATTTAGATTAAAAATTCATGTTAAAAGCTAAAAATTATATGTTATGAAATACAGTTGTCGAACTTTGCTGACAATGAGTAATTATGAACAAAAATACAGTATGCTTTTTATGCACGTATTTATGCATGAAATACTTGCCTTGGTTTTTGGCTCATACGTACATAACCAATTTGTGACGAATATACATGTAAACATAAATTTTTAGTAGAAAAATTCATTTACAAACGCGAGAAATAAAACCCTATCACGGCAATTATTACTGATCATCATTATCTCGAGTGTCGGCCAGATATTGCAAGTATACCTATGTATATACATATTGTGTTTTGCCCGTATTTTTCTACCTGCACTTAACTTTCAAGTCACTACTGATACATTATAAAATGGTGGATTTTTCAAAAAATCTGATTTTATCTTGTTCAGTGGATAGTTAGGACTAATTGCTTTTGCATGCTTTTGAAGTGTTTATATTTTATTTGGAAAAATGTGGCGTACATTCATCATAACAGCATAATCCATGTAATTGATGATGAATTTCTCAGAAAATCAGGACATTCAATGGACATCTGCACCGGCCTTTGAAAGCTTTTCAAGTGTTTTATTTGTAAAACGTAAAAATGGCCGTAACAACGTGTAACATTTCATAGGTTTATAACTCATATTTTGTACATTTGAGCGTTTATGTTGGCAATTGATAAAGGATGGACTTATCAGTTTCAAATATCATAAGCAGTGTGTATAAGTTCGTGTATAATTTGAAGAGTATCCCCGTACATTTTTAATTTCACACTGATTATGCTCTATTCGATAGTAAATGTTACTATAGGTAAACAATTATGTCGATAACAAAAATGTGACATTCATTCTCACCTTTGGGTTTCCTTTTTAAACATAATTTTAACAAGCGCCAATCCAATAGAGATTAAAGCTTAAAAACGAACTGCTTATGGTAGCCACGAGTTTGTTTGTTAAGTTTTCAAAACCTGTGGAAATTTGTTAATACAGTTCAACTGTTTGTAAGATAATTAAAGCAAAACAATGCCTCTCCGTTTTATTTTCCATTTCCTTTGTATCTCCATTTTAATTATTTGCGTCGTCGATGGAAGGGAAATCAATGGTGCTGTGATATCTTCCACCGGAATCTCACCAAGATTTACCAATCCCATCACCTTGGGAGCCACTGACTATGGGACCTTTGTCCATTTTGGTTCCGACGGCTTTTACTACTTTACCAACACATTCAATCAACATAATAATATTACCATAATTCGAACCCGGTCCCTCGTTAGCTGGGAAAATTCGGAGCGGTTGGTAGTTTTAAATGCAAGTGCTCCTTTTGAGGGTCTTTGGGAGCCGGAATTACATTTTATTCGAGGAGACTGGTATATTTACTTTGCAGCAGCGATAACCGGTGTCAGTGATCAACGAAATTACGTTATGAAATCCAAAAACCCTTTAACTCCAATGGCGGAATATGATCGTCCTATCAAGTGAGTATGGTGGCACCGAATTTATTTTGTACAACGTAAGCCCATTTACAGAACAGCTTCAAATAGTAGTACCATGTTTGTTTGATTCGTGCGGCAGCATCCAGTTTGATTGTACATCATGTACATATACTCTATGGCGAAAAACTTGAATTGTGCTGCAGCAGCACAATTCAAACAAACACGGTACATGCCTGATAAACATTTTCATAAAGCATTTTTAGCCCCGTATAATTCTACTTTGAAATTTTACAGACTGACTTCATATGACGCTGATGTACTTGCAAGGGACGGTACAATTTTTGAACACGATGATGGGGAGCTTTATTTTATATGGCTCGGACTACACAACGAAACAACTTCAGGATTAAGACTCTATATTGCCCCAATGTTCAGCCCAACGGAGATTTCGGGACCAAAAGTTGAGCTGAGGAAAGTGACCAAGCCGTGGGATGAGTGCGGTACAACGGAGGATTTCGATACCCCACAAGTTCTTAAAAGAAACAATAGAACTTTTATCACCTTTAAAGGGTCTCAAGAACCAAGCTCTTGTCTGGGCATTATGGGCCTGGACTACGGACGACATCCGTTGGTCGCAGAAAATTGGTGGCACAAAACGGACGGCCCGGTTTTTTGGGATAATGACGCTCAAAACGTTCACAATGTTAACATTGGTGTCCTCACAACGTCACCAGGTAAGACATTTGAGTGGTTCACTGGTACAGTGAGCAAAATCGATCGATAATAGTTATTGCTAATTGTATCTTATAATAATCTCTTTATAGACAATCAAGAGTCCTGGTTTTTGTACGACGCTAATGATGGTCTTCAGCGTTCAACTCGCGCAGAACGTTTTTCGTGGGACTCAAACAACTTTCCAGTTTTCCCCCGACCTGCAGGACTTTCTCTCAGCCACAAACAACCAAGTATTTCTAGCTAGGTTTAACTCTTAAATTGTGAAAAATCATGCTGCACAACTTTGACTTGTTTTTCTTGTTAATTGCGTAAAAAAACAACAATTTTAAGAACCAGAAATTCGATATCCGTAGTTAGTTTTTTCATCTTTTTCCTACCTTTTGTTGTTGTACGTAGCACCATTTAAAAATAAAATACCAAATACTACCTATCTCTTCGTTTTCCCTGCTTCATCCTTGTTTTTATGCTCCTAATATTAAACTTTATAGCGCATACATATGTACATTACTATTTTTGATAAATGGGTCATACACATGTTTTGGGATAAAACGGCAAACAGTATCAAAATATTATATTATGAATTATGAAGGAAAAAAAAAGGAAAATGCTTTGCTTTTTTCTAACCAAGCTCTTTTCCCTTTACGTATATAACTACAGTATGTATTCACGTACATAGCACCAAATCAACTATCTAGAAGCTCTATTCTCTAGTAGTACATACAAGCAAAAGTAAAAGTACAAGTGTGGCGTAATAATAATGATATGTACATGAGAATAAAAAAGAAATAGTGTAAGGAGAGGGAGAGAAAGAAAGAGAGAGTGAGAGTGAGAAACTGTGTGTGTGTGTGTGGGTAATAGCCATTTCCATGGCAGAGTAATAGCCATATATCACTAAATAATACCCGCAACTTTATGAAGCTCGTATGAAGCTCGTAAAGAACCGGGGACAGGACAAGACATAAAATGTAGACTTATTGAGCGCTCGAAATGAACAGAGGAATATTATTATTACGAGCTTGTACATATAACTCTCTCTCTCTCTCTCCATCTCCACTCTGCTCTCCTCCGTCTTCCTCCTTCGTCTCCTCCCCTCTACTGTACTGTACTCTACGCTACTATATAACTACAGCAGTTTTTAACACACGCACAAGGAGACCGTTTCTCTCGGTGTGTCTCCCAAGGAGAGAAAAAGAGGCAATAAAAAACGAGTCTAAACTCTCTTTTGGAAGCTGTAATGTAATGTCTCTTCTTCTACATGCATACTTGCACTGCCATTCCTCCTTCTTTTGCTTTTACCAGTTTCCCAAATATACATACATACATGCATACATACATAAATGTACGTAAGTCCAACTACCATCAGGAGAGGAACACACATCTGTAATAGATTGTAGTTGTAGATTGTCGAGGGGAAATTCAGAGATGTGTAATACATGGATGTAATTCAGTCCCGTCGATATATTACACCCAAACGGAGGAGAGAATGTGAAAGAGAGGAGACCGAGGCGAAAAGCAGGCGCGACAAGGTTTAAAACAATATAGTGACTCTCATGAGAAGGTAGATTAAATATATTATAAAACGGTTCAACTTCCTCCACATACACAAACGTACACACACACACATTGTCGTAAAAAGATCGTTTGCTCTACTTATATGCATGTATTTTTACGTAAAATACATATACAGAAAAAGATGTGAGATGCGAGCGGGGGAGGACGGATGAAAGTCTTTGGAATAAAATTTCCCAGCATTATTCTTTATACTCTCCAAGTTTTTTATTATAAAAGAGAATATGATGGAAACGAGTATCATAATAATAATTATCATGACCCAAGATGCCGAGCAAATTTTGACGCAAACAAAGGAGGAGTGATCCTCAATTTTGGATTAATTTATATTGTATTTTTAATTGAATTAGATAGTTTATCTCAAGAATATATATATATACTTCAGAACCCTTATTGAAGCATATAGTTGTGCATGTATTATGTATGTACATATTATGTATATAAAAGAGCGGATGTGAATTCAAATGTGAATGTGAGAATGTGTGGAAATTAGGCGTGAACGTCTTTGTTGAAGCTGTCACGGATGGTGAGGATTGAGGATTGAGAGCCCAAGTGCGGGGAATGGATTGAGTTGAGTTGAGCTGCAAGTATGTATATTATGTATGTATGTACTATGTAAGTATTTTCTCAAAGCTCAAGCTCAGGACTCGCGACTCGAGGAAACGTGTCAAGACGTCCAAGTTCTGTCTTTCCTTGGATCTCGGTTTGTGCCCAAGACCAAAAGCAAGAGTAAGACGACAGTCCTTGTTCGCCGAGCTGAGCTGAGCTGAGTTGACTGGAGTTGGCCTGACTTGACTTGAGCGAGAGATTGAGAGACCTTAAACATTTTTCAGGCACTCATTCCTCTTTCTTCCCCTCTCCACTCCGCACTTTGTCACCGTTCACAGTTCACAGTAACTGTGCGGAGGAAAAACTCGGAAAGAAATCAACCATCGACGTCGTCTTTCCTCGTTCTTCTTGTTCACATTTCACATACATAGTATATGTACATTGTACATGTGGAATTGTGGACATAAATTTGTGTGGCCATGACGACGATGATGATGAGACTCTGGTTTCCACTATTATTTGTAGTTTAGGTTCTGGTCCTGACTTTGACGTTCCTACAGTTACTCTTCCCTCGACTTTGGCTGAGAGACTGACTGAGACTGTGACAATTGCGATTGTGATTGCCGTCGCCCCTCCATTTGGACTTTCGACAGCTATACAGTATGTATACTGCACACTGCACACTATACGGTGACTTGTGAGTTAAGAGTCTAGTTGGAATCTACGCCGAAAGAAGAAAGAAAAGAAACGAAAGAGAAAGGAAAAGGCTGACTGACTGACTGCCTGACTGGATGAATGAGCTTTGGGTCAGCCGAGTCAGAGTGTGCAGTCTGAAAAATGTCGACTGGAGCGTCAGGGCGTTCAATTATCCGTGAATATTTGATGCCCTCTCGCTTTGCTATCGCATTGCTATCCGTATAACTATGTACTGTATATTCCACATTCTACAGCCTTGGTTCTGGTTCTAGTTCTGGTACTTTCAACCTTCTGTTTTGTGCTGAGTTGCCATTGCCATTGCCAGGGCTATAGTCATATATCTTGAATCATCTATCCATCGCATCTTGGGATCACACACATCACTCCGCTCCCCTGCTTCTCTTACTAGTTACTACATATATCTCTCTTTTTCTAATGCCAGTTGCAACAACCAAACGAGCATCAACATCAACAAGAGTTCGGAAGCAGAAACACAAGAATAAGAAAAATCGGCGGCACCAGCTCACTTGAAGACTTGACTTGACTTACTCGATCCACAACCCATATTTTATTACTACGAGGACTTGAAACCATGGAATTCTCCCGTCTCTCTCGTTTCTCCTCTTGCTTTAAATGGAGAATCTGATTTTGAACCTGAATCTGTGTACGTACGTAGAAACATTACATTTTACACATAAATTCTGGATGTTTGGTTTTTTCTGCTCCTGCTTTCGTCTTTTCATGGACAGAGATTCAAAGATGCTGTTAAACACGAAAAACTTGCATTTGCTGTAAATATTGAACTTTTTCTTTTTCCAAGCCTCTGTAATGTCTGAAAAACAGTGCAGACATGTATAAATACGTGTTTATGCCTCTAATCTGTTCGTGGTTATACTTTTATGGCATTTCTTGCAATAATTTTTCTACGCAGCGCAGAAAAATAGTGGAGAAGATTAATATGATATGTATATATAGAGAGAGGGAAAGCTGAGAGCTGAGAGCTGTAGCAGCTTTTTCGCTATGACAAGAACAAAAGCGGTTAGGGAAAAGAAAAAGTATAAAATTATACTTGTATAATAACTAGACCAAGAAAATGACGATGACAAGGACAATGACAATGACGACGACAGTTATAGCAATCCATCCGAGTTCTTTACAAGGTACTTTAATGTGAAGACCAAACCGCCTTCCGAGTCATTGTCGTTGTCGTTGGCACTGTCTTGTGAGGAAGAGAATAAATGTTTCCATTCCTCCGACATGCCACCAACATAATATGTATAATCTATACACCATACTGATAATAATGCTAGTATAATATGTAGTAGACTTGTTCTATCTACTCCCATTCATAATTGTTATGGCGGTGACATGAATTCTTGCGGCAGAAGAAGAATCCAAGCAAAATATAAAATGTATGGAGCAAAAAGGCAAAGGCTGTAACCCCGATGATTCCATGAGGATGTCGACGACTCAACCATTTGATCCGTCAAAGATGTCTCTTCTTCCTTTATACATTGTAGAACGATGAATTGATGTACATTATATTTATGTAAGAAGCCGGCAGAGTCAATTGCCGGAACGTCTAAATTCTATATAAAAATATATGTACATACACACAAGTTTGTACAATACAATCTTTGAAGGCATCTCGACATAGAAGACATATGTATCTTTCTGAAGTCTCTATACTATATACGTGTATTATATATTATACTCTTTGTGCTTTGCCTTGCTCTCCGAATGGAGAAGATTCAAGATTGAAGATGAACAAGAAAAAACGAAAATGAAATGATAAGTTGGCTTTTGGATTTTATCCGCACTACTACTACTCCTTTCTATTCGTTCCTCATTCCTCATCGGAATCTTCATCTCCATCTGAATCTTGGCTATCCTTTGACTTTGGTTCTGACTCTGACTTCCTTTGACTCTTTCTCTTTCACACATTTTGCCTTCTTCTCTTTTCCCCATGATTTAGGGCCATAAAGTCAGTCCAACATCCAAATTGTCACATACACACGCCGTCATTTATTATTATCAAAGCTCCGCCAAATCCACATGCATACACATACAACATACACAGCACTGCCTACTGCCTCTCTTTCTCTCTCCCTATCTATCTTTATATTTTATATTGTGTCACCGAACAAAAAGCAGGAGGAAAAACGGAGCGGAGGGACAAGATTTATGACACCTTTTTGCATTTTTCGGCAGAGCACCAAATCGTACTGCCAGCCTCCTCTGGCTGAAACATTGCGAACCAAATTTCGAACCAAAGGAAATCTACCGACTCGAATTTTAGTCCCCTGCTTTTCACCATTCCTTTCTCCTTGCTCTCGTTTTTTCCTTGAGGGCTTGTACGTACATTGTAAATACAATAGAACTCTTAAAGTTTTACAGACGCTGACCACTTTTTTAGTCAACATTAAAACTTTTAGCTTTTGTAGTACCGTGAATTGAATTAAACTGACAAAACACAATAAAACTTGAGACAAAACTTCGTGTACAAATATAGTGAACAAATACGGGTAATTGAAGGCGTGTGATAAATTCGGTGGTGACAAATATGTAAATACATTATAAAAAGGGAGTGAATCTCTGTCTAGTGCCAAAGCTTGGAGAAGAAAAAAGAATATAATGTATTGTGTATAAATACAGATGTGCGAAGAAGATGAGGGATGAGGGAAGAAGAGAAATGAGAAACTATGTGGTATGTGGCGTGTCTGTCCACATACAAACTTGTAAGCAGATGAGAGGACATGACACGATGCGAGTCATTCGTGGGTTGGTTTGACTGTCTTTTGGCTGTGACTTTGACTTTCCTTGTTCAACGGTGGATACTGGATGTGGATATGGATGGGGATGAGATTGAGGTTGAGAAAGGCGAAGAAAGAGGAGAGTCCGAATCAGATTAAATCAGTCGAGGCCATATTTTAAATCTTGTTTTATAGCCGACTGTCTCTCTCTCTCTCGCTCTCTACGTTTCTCTCTCCGTGGCCGTTATAATTCACTCTGGCAGATGCTACACTTAATTGGAAGACGACTCGAGACTTTCATTCTCTCTCTCTCTCTCTCGCTCTTTATAGATATAAAACGAGAGGACGTACATTACGCTACTTTCCATGTTCTTCTTCTTCCTACTACCTCTCTTCGCCTTTTCTTTTTTCTTATTCCGCCCATGTTATTCTCCATCTATCTCTCTCTCTCTCTCTTTCTTTAAAACTTTTCTTCTTGTCCATAAATTCTTGTCTTTTTAACCCTTCTTTCTTCTTCTTCTTCTTCTCATGCTTCTTTCAGTAAGTGCATCGCATATCCCATCATATGTAAAATATACATACATAGCTTCAAATTATTCGCTGCATTCCACATCCACGTCCATTCCATTCACCGATACGAAACGTTCACCGCCTTTGTATGCTTGTATGTAGGCCTAAGATTGTGCTCGAGTCAAAAGAGGTTTGGCATGTATCACTTATACTCAGAAAAATAAATACGATGATATATTTCCAATTTTCTTGTGTTTTCTGTTAATTTGGGACTATTTTATGAGTTTTCTACAATAATACACTCAGTATTCTCCTGCATGGATGCCTAATCATAGTTTTTACACTGATTTTACACTTAATCATGCTAATTTTTGTTACCTTTGTTTGTGTGAGCTGTGTAATGACAAAAATTGGGGTGTTTGCAATATTTAAAAGAAATGAAGAGTAACCAGAAAAACTGGCCATATAACCGATGCAAGGACGAAAAAAGATTCTTAAACATTGGACATAGATGTAGATCGGAATTTTTGTCCACCCCGTCGTATTTTAATCGTCCAGCGATAGAGAGTAAAGATGGAAGTAAATAAGCAGAAAAGGAGGAGAGAGAACCAAGGAAAAGACAAGGAGCGAAGTATAATGTGTAGTTGTCCTTGTTACTGTCTCTTGCCGTTGTTTTTTTGTTTCTACAGCTAATACTGTCATCGTTGTCGTCGGTGAGAGATTAAAACTAAAACAGGCCTAGATTTATTATAGGAGCATTGTAGAAAGATACATAAAGATTCATAAAATTTAAACGAGGTTGAACCCGAATTGACGGCATCCATATTCAATATACATAATACATACATACGATGTGTAGGAAAGTCAAGTCAAGCGGATGGGAGATGGAGATGGAAGATTGAGGAAAAGAGAGGAGAGTTGAAAGTACATACATATCTGTCGTATAACTACACACATAAATGGTAAATGGTGGCACAAATCGCGGACAATGGGACAAGTTTCAAGCGGCCGGCGTTTCCTTCTATTTTAGGTTCTAGGATTCTGGATGCATTTACAATGTATGCCCGATGGAGAAATCCAAAATCCAAGCATGTCACTGAGACTGTCAATTGACAATCGATGACGGCGTCATCGTCCATAAGCAGCCAGCAGCAAGTTGTTACTAACAACCCACTATGTATACGTGCATGTAACTAGATACAAGATACGTTTACTTTTGTATGTACAATGTACAAACTGCCTCCCTCACTCGACAATTGTCTTCCTCTCAGACTTTTATCGGCCGTTTTATGTTTATCCCGTCCGTCAGCTCTACAAACAGTACAAAATATCGTTTATGTACACACAAAGATCCGCCATCACATCACATTAAAATAAATCACGGGAAAACAAGCTACCAACTACCAACACACATTATTTGTATTTATTATATCAGCACAATGCACAATATCCCCCAATTTTGTTTCTTATCTTTGTTACCTTTACCTCAAGTATTTTATAGATTGTACATATACATGACAAAAATACACAACATGCTTTATGCATCCTTTGCAATGGCTGCAACAAATTCAACTAAAATTTTACTATAATATTGAGATTTTGCATCAAAAACAGTATGCATGATTACGAATTTTGGTACAATTCATGATAAACCCTGATGTATACAAGTTAATTTTTTAAGCAAATAATTCGAGACAGCAACTAAAAGTAAAAGCTAGTAAAACTGTTCGAGGCAAATCCAATTACAAAAAAATAATTATTTATTTATATATAAACTGCAAAACCTCGCTAGTGCTGCAAGGTTCAATTTTTAATTAGGATTTTTCCACCATTAGGCAACTAATGACACATTGGCATTGCCATTAATTCATTACATGCATCTTCTACATACATATGTATACTATTTTATATTATGTGCTATACATACACAATACATAGACAGATAATTTAGGGCGGAAATGTGAAGCCAGCAAAAGTTCCGCATTCCGCATTTTAGTTTTTACTGCATTACAATTTACACACAGTCACAGTCTCGACCTCCATTTATCCTATCCGTATATGAGTATAGTACCTATAAGTAATATAAGTATGTGTATATGCATTTGGTTGACTAATAAATAATTAAATGGGAGATGGCAGTCAATAAAAGTGGGATATATATGTCCAAGAAAACTTGCTCCTCTTCCCTCGAGCACAAGACCAGGAGACAGCAGCGGGGAATTTAGTGTCTGTAAAAATGCAATGTTGACTAGACTCCTCTTTTCTCTTCCATTTCGTCCCTATGTACATTGTATACATACACATGTTGAAGCGGAGGACGGGAATCGGAATGGGAATGGTTGAATGGTTGGTGGCAAGGAAAAGAGCAGAGTAAGAGAGACAGAGAGAGAGCCAGAGAAAAGATTCATGATGGAAATGAATCTTGGGTGAAATGCTCTCCTGTCATCATTAGCAAAGGAAAGAGCGAGAAAATAAAAGAATGTCTTTTCACATATACATACATATATCAATGTATTATATGTGCGTCTGTTCAGCTTCAACTCCAGCCTCTTAGCATATTATTGGCTCCATTACGTATACTTATTTACTCGCCACGACGAATCATCCGATGGGCCATAGAAAAAGAAACTGCACTTTCAATTGCAAAAGCCGAGGGAAAAAAACAAATGCAAGTGTATGTATGCATAAATGCTTTGTATTATATTTTCAATCAATCGGCGTTGGAGTTTTAGACAAGTTTTGTCTTTCAACTTTTAGAAAAATTGGCTTACTGTTTTACACGAGATAAAATTAATTTTACATTTTGAAACTTGAACTAAAAATACGCGGACGCTGAAGAAAAAGAAGAGTAGGTAATGCATAATAAAAGAAAGTGTTTTTTTAAATGTGAGTATGTATAAAATACAAAAGGGAGAAAATGAAAAAGAGCAGGAAAAGGGGGTAAAGAAAGGGACTTTTCCTAAATTATGGAGTGTGTGTCTTTTGTGTACATACATATGGAGGGAAGAGAGAGGTGATGTGATGTTGAACAAGGCGGACGCGGAGGGAACAAGATGGAGATGCACAAGGAGATGGAGACGACCAGGCTATTGGCTTAAGATCAAATTGCTGGGCATAAATTGTCACTTGTGATGGGGACAGGACGTAACTCAAGAGTAAAGTATGTAACTAGAAAGTAGAAGAGAGAGAGAGAGAGAGAGAGACAAAAAGGGGGAAAGAGAATGAGAAGGAGCCAATTTCGGAAAAATCTCCCGGGTAGCAGACTGAGTGCAAGCGTATATATATAAATATGGGCATTTTGGAGTTTGCCAAGTCTCCACACGACCTTTAATTGAGTACATAACCTGAGCGTGAAACATTATTCTTCATCTTTATGACTCTCTTCTGTCCCGTTAACGCGTTGAGGGGATTCCTGGGGCAACCCCGCGCCAAACCAAGAAAAGAAACTAGCCAGCAATCTTGTTCATATCTTTATACTATTGACTATGCATATTATAGTTCTACAGATGCCTACATTTATGTGTATAATATGTACTTGATTTCTTTTGGTCTTTTCAATGTCCTTTTTCATACTTGTACCAACTTTTACTTCCTTTAGCTCATTCTTTATCCTTTTTTCAATGAGCTTTTATGCATCTAAAGCTAAACGTATCCACTCCTGCTAGAAATACACTGAAACCTCGATATAGTGAATTCTCAAGGGAGACAAGGTTTTCGTTCACTGTACAGAGGGTTCACTATACAGTGAACTATATATAGTGA
>JAQIVE010001132.1:0-27429 GCA_034698285.1 Sminthurinus bimaculatus
GCTAAGTACTCAATGAACGTATGAACGCACTGTTGGAAGTTCGTTGTATTTTCTACAAGTCGACTGTATTACATTAAGAACATCATTTTGGGACGACCACTAGAGAAATGTCAAATGTATTGTCAACGTTTCCGTAATTTCGAGACTATCTAATACATAATAATATGTGGTATGCTTATAAAAGTTATGCCTATTTGTTCTAATAAACCGCGTATTAGAAAAAGGCTTAGAGTCACCGAGTTGAATCATAATAAACTTAACATATTATGTATGACTTAAAACACTTCATGGGGTAATAATACGAAATTATTGTCATCAGTTTTGAAATTGTTTTGCATCGAATGGTTTACGCTTAATGTATATGTAACTGATGCCTAGCATGAACGAAGCAAACGTTGAACAAGTACTGATACTTACATTGCATGAATCACTATTGCCCATGTAAAGTTAAAACAAAACCCTACTCGGCATTGGGGAAGTAACAGGGAAATGCTTTTCCACAATTAGCTAACTTTACAATAATTGTTGTTTGCATAGGAAATTAAATAAGAACTAAAAATTCATATTTGTATCGAATTTTATATCTTTTCGTGTAAACATGTCTTTATTTCTCATATTAAACGTTGAATATTTAAGTTCAATAATTATTTGTCCACGGTACATAGAAAACATGCACAAAGGAAAAATATAAAAATTTCAATAAAAAAGTAGTCACTTATACATACAGTATAAAGCTATGCTGTAAAAATACAAAGTCAAATTACATAGACCAATTGAGACACATTAGGACTCAACCCAAAATTGAACAAAATCGTGTGGAGCCCCATGTTAATTTCGTACCATTTTTTATAAAAATGTAAGTAAGTAGCATCTAAGTATGTAATTATCACGGAATAACTAAAAAATTAGACACTATATGACATATTTAGGGATCTATTTCCATATTAATATTTTGATATTTTTATCATAAAGTCAGTAATCTCGTTCGCATTTTTTTTAACGCAGCAGATATTATCTTGTTAAAGATACACTGCAATAAGCACATTTTTGAAAAATATACTAAACGTTTTGTAAAATCAAGTACTTAAGTAAAATGTAAATTACGTTGCAACAAGCAAAGAGTAGTAATCAGCAAGTGAAAGATTCATTTTGTATACACATATAAAATAAAAGAAGAAGCTTAAAATAAGTACTAGATATCGCATGTCTTATAATATACATATATATTATAGCTGATCATCGTAGAATTATATAATAGCATATTAATTATAATAATATTATGTACATTATTAATTTTTTGGAGAAATCTCTAATGCTTAAAACTTCAGTAAGATATTTCGTTGCGTTAATTTCCAACATTACAATAACATTAAATAGTATAGATGATGAACGGGTATGTTTCATCCCTCCATTGTTATACAAAGCGATACAAATACTTATCTTGTCTTATTTATATAAAAAAACTACAAAATATTACACAAATCCCGACGTCTTTTCGCCTTTGCCTTGACAAGAAATGACTTGGAGTCTAATCTAAAGGGCATATTATCGTATTTATTGGTATCATTCCATCTCGGCGCATAATGGTGGTGGTGATGAGGGTGATGATGACTATGACCATTGTTATTGGCTGCAGGTGGAGGAGCAAACGAAGGGAAGGCAAGGCGATCCATACCGCTTATGTTTCCATTACCGTGGTTTTTTCTCAAATGGTGATTGGACTGACTTAACAATATTTTACTTTTGGCGGATGAGAAGAATCCTCGTTGATTTTGTAAATTATGTGGTGGACCCGTCTTGAGAATAATAGCAGGACTTCGAAATATTCCCTTATTATTATTATTATTAGCATTCGCGTGATTAGCGGTAGAGATTTTCTTATTTTTAATCGCACCCTTGTTATTATTCCCAAAGAGAGGGTATGAGGAGGAGCTATGAATGTGCGGCGTCTCATCTTCAGTCGTCGGAAGAAGGTATTCATCATCTCGATCATCCTCAGCGTTGAGTGAAATGACAGTCTGTAAATAAAATTATTACAGTTTTACTTCTCACTGGCAATAATTCTCTAATTCTCTGCTGCACAATGTACAATAATTGCAATAATGATTAATCAAACTCTAAATTATAGGACCATAAAATTTACCTGCACATAGGTTTGAGCCAAATGTTGAAATGTTGAATTGACATTTACGTCTTCCTTGACAGAAGTCTTGAAAATTTTCTTTATTCCCAAAGCTTTCGCCATGTTATCGATTTCGGAACTATAATAGATACAAAGGCAAAAAAACAAAAAAACATCATTTTCATATACGTGACTCATGATAAAGCGTGTAGATACAACATAATGTTATCACAACTTTCAAGCATTTAAAAAGGATTGAAGTAAGCAAAATCCAGATTTTTACATTCAATCTGATTGTATGTGTATGTATAAAAAAGGGAAGCAAAATATCAGTAAAAAAGTAAAAAAACATGTGATGCGATACTATATTATTAGATATTATTGTGTTATCCATTATAAATAGTGTAATTTATAGCAATAAAAGTACAGTGCAGGTCTTCATGCTGCCTATTCGAGTTTTACATTTTACAGTAACATTTATGTTACTGTAAAATTCAAATTTGAATTTTAATAAATGATTGGACTCATTATTTTAGACTATACATTGATTCTGAGATTATCCGAATTTCTAGTGCATGTCGCACTCACGTCATTCTTTTTGTTCATCCATAATTTTGATACTAAATATGCTCGTGATAATGCATGCATATTATATTGTACACTTTGAATCTAATCTTTCATTTCTCGTTCTCTTCAAATCTGAAATCGTGAGAGAAAAATAAATGTAGTGAAGATGGTGTACCCACCTATAACATTATGTACATGTACATAATATGGAACTAACTAAAATACTTTTCCCTTCTACTAGCCAATTGGTACAATAGCGACGCATCTAATAAAATCGGTGTTATTTCAAATTTGAGGTAAAAGAAATCTTTCAAAAATCATTCTAACATCAACACGATTTCAATAACTAGGAACTATTAACATAAATGAGCTCAACAGTAGGACACTTTAATCAATCCCATCTGTAATAGGGTTGTCCTACATCATACTTAAATAATAATCTAATAAGACTTAAGACACAATCTTCTGATTTTCTTTCGCCTATTAAATTTATTAGTTTCCTACCGCTATTATTGGAGCCCAAAAAAAATCTCTACAAGTAAATCTGTTATTTCAATACATTATGTAGATATTACTATGCATTGATTTGTTCTTGCATCGCTAAAATCAACACTGTCCGTAATAATCATCATGATGAAATATCAAACAAGTGTGTTCCTAGTTAACTGAATCAATTTCATTTAATAAAGTTGTTACTTATTGAGAGATAGAAAACTTGAGAAAATTTCAATTCACACGTTTGTTGTTCAGAAAATTCAGAGAACAATCAGTGACAATGAATAAAACCCCTATACATACATGTGAGATACAATATTTTATTTTCGATTTCATACCACTCTGAAAGTTTACATATTATACAGACAAACTAATTACGAAAATTTTCTTAATTTGATTGTTAAAAAGAAAAAATCACCTGTCAACAACTGCTTGTTTTGATAAGTCTATCTTGTTTGCGACGATCACTATCGGCATTTCATCACCACATTCTCTTGTGACCTGTAAAATAAAATGAAAAAAATTAGTACAATTGTGTAAGACTTATTTAATACATGCCCATCTCAAATTTTAATCTGTGATACAAACTATCTACAACAGTCTTTTGCATATTTCTTGAGCATTTCATCAGTTTTAAAATTTTATAGTTATATTGGTTTCCAACATTCGCACCTGTCGCTAGTGAAGAGTACTTTTAACTCTTAACCAACAAGATAAAAAATGGATCAGGAGCAAGAACCCACAGGAGAGCTGATTTACATGTATCCTAAAATTCAAGAGCTTTTAACATGGATCCCTAAAGCCTTGTTTCAAATAATTCAGTATGTATCATGTATGGGTGTGCATCGCTTCTCTTTAATGTTATTGAAGTTACATATAGGTATAGGAAATACCCAAATTTTACCTCTCCTTGTCTTCTTCATTTCTTCTTTGTCATTTCAATCAATCATTAGGCAGTAAAAAGTGATATATGCCAAGATAATAGGAAGATGAGCAGTGATAAAGATAAATAAACGTCTGTATAAAATAGACAATGACGCATGTATAATGCTGCTAGTGTCATAATACCACACGAGACATAAAATAAATACTTACAAGTGACTTTGGAGTTAATGGAATCAATCTGCTTATGCTAATCCAATGTCCATATGATATAACTGTAGGTTTTTAAACATGACACTTTATGCAAAATTTTACAGCCTTAAAGTATGATAAAGATCTTTGTGATTTCTAATCCAAGATTTATGCATAATACGTGATACTTGCATGTGCAAAGGATATATTATTATGAATATATTTGTGAAATAATATAGTGTATGGTGTATAGGTATACAATATGCATACATACGTGAAGAGGTTTTAAGATGGACAGATTGCAGATTGTCGAGGGGCGACGCTAGTCAAATAAAGATGCCACATCCCTTCACATAGATATAATGTGTGATGTGAATTAATTAAATAGCTGTTGTACCTGTGCATATGCCTAGTTACGCATAATATACATACTCAATTTAATATACAAGCACACATTACAGGATCAGAAGGACTTTTACAAAATTATAATGATTGGGATCGTAATCACAAGGTATGGTTTAACTCCTTCCACTTTCAATTTGATATTTGAATAATCATATTTATTTCAATTTACCAAGTCTCTTATATACTTCATTATATTATTCATCACCAAATATTTACCATTTACATAATTTTAATGGCGACAGAGGGACAGTATTTTAAACGCATGTATTACATGTGAAAAGTCACATTCATGGTATTATTGCAAAACATTTCCCTCTAAATTGTCTCGTCTCACGTTCAAAATCCTTCTCCTACATGAAACTACTTGACGCCTTGTACAGAGATGAAGTAAGAATTTTTTACTGGGAAATAAAGATGATACATAGGAACATCGCTAATTTGTTTTCTAACTACTCCTTCTTTACTATATAAAGTTGTCAAAATTTCGGAGAATATGTTGTGTCCACATAACTAATAAACTGATGGAAAGTACAATTTTGCTTTAGCCACATGACAGAAAAGTATAACCTTTCTATTGTTTCAGTTTCGAAGCCAAATTCAATTTTTAAAGGAGAACAAATTAAATTGATGCATGCATACGTATATAAATACAAACTTTGTAGCATACAATATCATTCGTTTCTACATGTGTATTTTATATTTTCTATAAGAATTTTTGCAGAATACGCACTCACCATATGGGAGTGTAAATACTTACTTGCTAGTGGCATATTATATGTATCATCATAGGATTAGCTAATATTTTATGCACAAGAAAACGCGATATTTCAGGAGATACCATGTCCAAACTATACATGGAAAATCAAGAGTATGTATATTATGGAGTTTTGACCCTACAGCTAGGGTTAGTTCAACTTAAACCATATAGAAAAATGTCTGTGCATCAGACGTTATCCATCTACTAATTATTGCCATTTTTCCATCGTGATGAGTACAGCGACAGATTGAAGATAGATGGATACATTGGATACCATACATTATACTATATACATTATGTAATATCGTAGTGGTACTATACAAAATGGATAAAATGTAATAAATTTTTATAATGTTGATAACATTTTCAATTTTGCGAGGAGCTTTATCAAGCCACGGGAAATGGGAAAGCATGTGTAATTTACATGCAAGCAGTGTCGTATAATATGCTTCAATTTCAACTGAGGGATTCCTTCCATTCCTGCATTACAAAAAATCTCTGTCCATACTTCATTCCTTGTATGTATATTCCATCCACCGCCTATCTGTAATGCGTAACAAATATCATTATGACGATGGGACACGAAAAGGTTTGCAGAAATCAGGATCCCAAGTCGACTAACTAAGTAATCAAAGTACACAGTGGCAAAACAGGAAGAAAATTAATTTATTCCATGTCGCTACTGTGTAGTTCTCATAGTCACAATACAATACAGTGCACCCACAGATCATACGCATGCATACACGATATGTATGTATGTAGTAACGCGTATTTTAACATGCATGCTATGTATACAATCTAATAGTACACGCATTTATATGCAAAAAGAGCTCATAACACACCTTCCTTTTCTCGATAGATAGTGAGTGATAGTGATAGTAAATGAATAAATAATGCACCATTATTATATTATTTATAATATATATGTTTCCACGTTTTGAGCACACAGATTCGGCTTTCAAATATTACTTCACAAGATTAAAAGGCAATATTGAACATTGCATATTTCGAGGATGTAATTCACAATGTAAGTCGCAACCTATGCATAACACAAAAGCTTGTGTCCATATTGCGAATTACGATTGTTCGATTTGTTGTTTTCCCTTGACTAATTATCTGAAAACTTGTTCATTTATACATGTATCACCAATCACCAGTTTTGATTGGGTTGTGCATATTTGTGTAGTTTCTGTTTAAACGTATTATTACTTACTTCGTCCGTGCATGTGTATGTTATTCATTCAGTTGTAATTAAGTAGCAAATACGTGTGTGGATATAAATATTTACATACAAAAGTATTAAACAAGTGTCTACGTACTAGTCTAGTACCGGAACCACAGGAGCCCTTACCTATTAGCTAATAAGTATTAGAGGTTTTGTCAGTGACTGTTTAGTTATTGTTTTACGATTTTACTAATACATATGTGTATCCTATCGTCTATTTCCTATTTACTCTACCATCAATTTAATTAATGTTCCCACCATGTTTAAAAGGCTAAGCACTTATTTGAATCCTGAACTATCACTAATTTTTTTACAAACTGTTTACATCTACACATCATTTTTTCGATCCTTTAAAGTAGTCAAGTATTTAGGTGTATACAGTATACATATAGGTACCCAGCTTTCTATATACTCTTCTTCTTTATATACACTTCGAAAAGACTTACAATTAGCAGCAATAATCATGATAAAAATGACTTTACATTTACAACTCGTAGCAATTATTATCATTCTCGTGTGTTATTATTTAACTTTCAGCTAGACAATGACAATCTTCTTCTATCCTGCTTTCTCACCAATTATAGTAGCCACTATTACCATTTGCCATCAACTATTTCATCACTACTATTATAATTAAATTCATATCATTTTATTAACAATTAGCTATACTGTTCCTCATGATCCAAACGTCCATCAACATCATTGTGTCGTGGTAAAAAAATTCGACTCTCGTAAAATTATCCTGAGTAGTAATACAGTGTAATAAAAGTCAATCACTCTTCTACACTAAGACGAAAGCTGTGTGAGCTGCGAGCTATGAATAGCGACTTATTTTGCTACATTTTGTAATGTGTAAATACTTACGACTACACAATGAAACTATTGTTTCCTTATAGACAAATGCGAGGCAAACGCTTGTCAGAAACTGAACTGCAAAGACAATATTTCTCCACAACAGTAATGCAGACTATAATAGTAATCAAAATCATAGTTTTACGTCAGTACTATACCACTTGTATCATTTTCACTTTTATTTTAACTTCATCTCCCATTTCCGATGCTTTTTAAACCGAAATAACTATACACAGGGCCTTGTACTGAATAACCAAATATGTTTACGGTTTACGCTAAATCACGAGATAAAAAGTTTTGTTACGAGGATGGATCCGACATTAAATAACAACCAAGGCTATACATATTATACAAACATATCTCGGAGCTGTGAAGAAATCAAATCATATATGTGACGGACTAAATTTGGGAAAATTGCCTTTTCTTCCTCACCACTATCTGATTTAAAAGCATGGAGAAAACGATTAGTTATTTTGCATCCAGTATTGCTATAAATTATTCATACAAATAAGACCATCCTCAAATAAGCGCAACTATTGGTGCGTTATTCAGTCGAACGTAGATCTATATTTTCTATAAACGGTAATATGAAGATGCATCTAACGAGCTTTGAGAATAATGATCCTTATTTGTAACTTGTGCATATTAATAAAAGTCCATGCTCGTTTTGAGTAGGTAAGACAAATGGGTAACCCATATATACACTCTTAAATTTCAACAATGTGTTACATTATTTCAATGTCTACATTATACATACATCATCTAATAAATAACTAAACATAGCTTTTTTGTAGTCATAGTTGGTGATGATTGCCGATGCAATGAAATGCGTGCTTGTTAAATTTTGAAAAATGAATATTTTACGTTTGCACTCGAAACACCCACCAAGAAAAAACTCAAGTTTGTGACACTGTCTGCCGATTTCCCCCTTTACATACTCATTATTTTCCTTATGTTGTTTAGCCAGCTCAACCGTTAGCACACTTCACAATCCATTAAGATTTGCAATGCAGTATTTTCGCTAGCACGTGATAACTGGCCACCGTTTTAGCTTGTCTTGCCAATAAACTTATCGAAAGGTCCAAATCCAACATTCCTATGACAAGTTTAAACCTATATTTTAATGTTTTTCCATGATGATAGAAATTACTTTGACATAGAACATTGAAGGACAATGAACAAAAATACAATTGGCAGGCGGAATCTATTTTAGTTATACATATCTAAAGCCTAACAAGTACTACATTTCCTTTGTGATGTCGTTGTTGGACCTGGGGCAACATTCATAATCATTATCATCAGCAAAATCTCATGTGTATGTTATTTTAGTACAATATAGCATGTAATATTTATTGTGATAAACAATAAATAATTTTCAACTGTAGTATATTATTGACACCTTTAAAGCTATCCAGCCTACCTATTCGTAAAAAAAGTCATCTTCCGCAGAAACAACACAATGAATGCATATATTAGAACCCCCACCCACGAGCTGTCATATATTGAAGTGTAGCACTACATATTACAAAGTCATTTCACTGAATAGTTTTCGTTTTACTCTCTGAGATACAGATGAATTATCAGACCTTCGCCTTTTATTATTGTTGAATATCGATTTTTTAAGGTTTAAGCATTAACGAGCGTATATAGAAAAGCCGTGTGATATCTCTAAAGACAAATAGCCTTAACATTGTCGAAGATGGTAGTAACGATGAGCCTGTAGGTTTTTTATGAATTGTACAGTTTTTATGGCAGACAACCAGTAGATGAACAACTGACAGCAGAGTCGTAAAATTCATAGACTATAGTAGCATATAAATATTATGAGAATGGAATAGCATCTGTCAGACTATTTAGCAGTCAGCTATTTTTATCAAAATATTTGATGCTCCTGCTGTATAAAAAAATATGTTATAACAACTATAATTCAGGAATGCGCAAAAACATAAGATATTATTCTGCATGTCTCTATAATAAAAGAAAAATCATATAGTAACATCATTCTATTACTACTTATTCTTCTTGTTCCTATACACGGATAACTTTCCTGAATGGCACCCAACTTCTGAAACTAGTGACTATAATCATTATAATGCCTACTGTTGGATTTGGGTATTTATCATAAACAGAAGCCTACGCACAAAACGAGTAGCTGATAACTAAAAAGTCTGTTTCACAAACTTGTACCTAAATCATCGCCATGATGACGATTGATGACACTGATAAGCGATAAGGACAACAAATGATGACGACGATGAAGTCGACGACGACGGTCTTTTCAACTTTTTCCTCTTTAATAAAACAGTAACAAAAAGTATTTGGCTACTTTTCTTCCTAGTTTTTGCTCAAGATGAAAAGAGGAGCAACATCACAACGACAAAGACACTGATTCAATTGATTGTAAAAACTTAGCCGACTCATGCACACGCAAAAAAATGTGTACAACGGTTCTGCATCTAAAACCTTAGCATCAAGAATCAAGAGCAAAAGGAGAAAATCCTTAACTATATGTACATTTACATTGTATAGGAACATGCATTGCTGACGATGCGACAACAATGAAACCATTTTTGAATCTTGAATGCTCGAAACATTTCATCTGTAACATCAGTTTCTACCATGTCTTACACATGTACGTATACATACGATGTTTCTGCAGTCCATTGGTGAATGAGTAATGGAGCCGAAAACGTGCAAGAGGAAAAAAACTGTTCCCTTCTTATGCGACATTTTTTTACTACAACTGCTTTTCCCTGCTACAATTTTTATCTGTATCCTCAACATTTTGTTTTCATGTAAGTAATACTTTTTTCTCCGTTGTGATTTGTGTTAATAATCTTTATAGGAACATGAAGATTAGCTATTTAAGTTGAAAAATCAAAATTCTCCATCGGTAGTGGCTTCCGCCTTGCAGTTTTCAGTGTTTGCAATTACAATGACGATTATGAACGATCACGAAATTCTATGTAATATTCTGATTAAAATCACACTACTGTAGCGGAGACAAAAAGAACGTTCTAGGGACCTAAGAAACACATGTACTATAATATGCTCTTATAATATAGTCTACAGTAAATAGGAATGCAATTTGTATTTAGTTTTCGGTGTATAAATATTTACTTTGATGATTGAAAAGATGAAATAAAAGACAGATATGAAGCATAAATGATAAGAAATACAAAGGGTACTTTTGGCTATTCCAAGTTAGAATTAACTATTTTGTATCTCGATTGTACAATCTGCAATCTGTGTACATAATATATGGAGACAGTAGTCAGAAGGTTATGTGTCATTTAGGTGTTTACTTTATATCAGAGCTATACGAATACAAAAGATGGGAAATGAAATATGATTTGCTACAAAATAGCTGATCCCACCTGTCAACAAAATGAATAACATGCACAGAAAAAAGTGCTGAAAAGATGATTTTTTTCAACTTCAACTTTTCGAGACAAATACTGTTGTAATAGTAAACGAAGCAGAACAAAAACTCGGTGACGATACGGAAAGAAAGACGGGATGTAACTACAGTGAAATTTTAATACGATTTTGCATAGCCAAAATATAAAGTCAAAATCCTCGGAATTCGACAATAAAAAAAGAAGAAGAAGAAGACGAATATAATGTTTCTACCTTCTTACATATATCAACCATACAATATATCTAACTACAATGGAAACAATCTCCTTTTCTTCCCCGTATTTTCCATTACACAAAGGAAGGATAATACATATAACTTGGGCATATGCATGTTTACATTGTCCTTCTATGAGATATTTACACTATCATATAGTTAGATATACAATGAGGGACAAATCATTATAAAGTGGTATCAGGAATCGCAGAAAACAAGTACATGCAAAAATAATGTTACATAATATTAAATATCACATCCTTAATAGTATATTGGTATTTTTTATAGATAAAGTATTTCTCGCATTTTCTATACACAATGGGCTACAAGTACATTATTGTCAAACGGTTTTTTATTTTACACGAATGCATAAAGATTCCATGTTTCTCAATTAATTCTTCAGCCAGCATGGAGAACTAAATCTCGATGCACCTACCAATACGTAAATGTATTACATCCGCATGTTTACTCCATACTCCATACTATTATGTTTATTTTAATTTATAAAGATACGCTTACACTGAGCATAAAGAACCACGTGCATAACATTTTTCAAGTACTAAAACAAGATGGGATTAGAAATACATCTGTAATTTTTTTCAAAGTAGTAACCGTAACTTCCGTCTAGGTTCATAATTTTAATTTAAATGTACCATGAAATCTATATTTTTAAAAGTAATTTACGTTTGCATTTAAAAACTGTGCATCGTACTGTTTAAAATGCAACCAAGCTAATTTTATTACCGCAAGGAGAAGTGAGAAGTATGAATATTTATGTAAATAGAAATACAATATGACACGCAAATGCACAAATCTATTTTTTTATGGGACAGCACTTCTACATAAAAAAATCTATACTCCCGAACCAATTCGTATTATGTATATTGTTTAAAATATATATTATAGATTATAGGTATACATAATGGAATATTGACGAAGTAGCAATAATAATTATGACAGGTGTAACTGTGTACGGGTGTAAAATATGCATGCTCAACCTCCTTGAAAAATTAAAGCTCGTCTTTATGTACATATGTGCAAAAGATGAAACAGCAAATAAGACGAGATCAAGGCCCCGATTTAATTCTTGTTTTCCTTCTTTCCATTATACGCCAAGTGTATGCAGTTCAAAGACACCAGAGATAGAACTCCATGCTTCCACAGTACTACAGAAATGTTATTTCCACTAGCTTTGTTATTATTATTTAATCGCCATTGAATAATCAGTCCAATCTATTCATGCGTATTGATTGTTAACTTTTAATTTGACGGGCAATCCAACTATTGAGAGGAGAATCGAAATAGCACAAATAGAAAATGAGAATATAATATACAACAATATTACATAAATATATACGCGTGTATTATAAGCTTGACTGTAAGCTATTATAAACCGTTGGATAGATACAAACAAAAAAGATAGTTTTAATACATATTAGCATGCTGAGCACGGACGTCAATTTTGCAGAAGATTAACCTTAATGATAAACTTCTACCACATCTCATGGAAGACTGACAGTTTCAACTAACATTAAGTAAAAATAAAAAAATCCAGCCTACCATCATCCTGTACATAAAATGTCATTGGAATCTCATCACTATACATAATCATTTCATGATTGAAATATTAAACGTTGATAGAATCTGGCTTGATTTTAATCGAGCTTCCGGCCAATTTGACGATGGTTCATTGTTTTTAGGGAATAATTGAAGTAAAAAAGAACCCTGATTTGAACACTCGGTATATTCATGCAACAAATTATTGAACTGTGAACTTTGGTTGCACTGCTGATATCATGCTACACATCGTATTTTGAGAGGTCGTGTAGAGTTTGAGGAATTTTGTTTTTCAATAACAAATAAAAAAATTAACGTACCTTGGTTTTCCATTTTGGTAGAGCAAGAAAAGACTGAAAGCATTGAGAACAAGAAAAAATGATCAATAATAATGATAAATGAAGAAATATGGTTAAAAGTAAAAGAAACCTTAACGCATATTCTCTTCATCTATTTCCAAAGCAGGAAAATTAACTCACGTCTTTATCGGTAACGGAAAAGGCCAAGACACACGCGTTGGCTCCCCTGTAATATGTGCGCGTGATGGCATCGAATTCTTCTTGTCCTAGAGGCGATAAGGGGAAAAGAGAAATGTATTTAATATGCTCACGGTTAAGTAGACATAATTGTTTGTAAATTCAAAGACTTCTATAATAAGAGTTTTCTTGTTTTTGAACCATAAAATGAGATTAATATTGAATTTTATCAAAAATACATACCAGCCGTGTCCCACAGCATAAGTCGAACAGGTTGTTCACCGATATTTAGCATTCGCTCAAGAAAATCAACTCCAATGGTTTTTTTATAGTCTCTTGTGAATATTCCTCTGCAAAAGCGCTGGATCATTGACGATTTTCCGACACTTCCATTTCCCACAATCACCACCTAAATTAATACACACAAATATATTCACACATTATATAACTTTGCCACAAAAAAGATAGTTAAAATCAAATTAAATAGAACACAATCTATCCACTGTATTGCACAGATACACGGTTACACTTTTTGTTTGTGTGAATAAATATGATGCGTCGTCTCTATTTAGGATTCAGAGCAAACATGTAGTTTAAAATCAGCCCAAATGCGTGTGCTAAATAGCATACACATGTATTCCAAAAAAAAACTGAATAGATTGACATTCAAATTTATTTTTTAGCATACACATCATCATCTATCATGTATATTTAAAGCGAGAGGGGAAGCACATTGGAGCAAAATTGAAAGTGCCATAAACTGCTAAATACTTCCACAACAACAACAACATATTAAGTGTTTAGATAGCTGCGATCTTATACATATACTCACAATCAGCCGAAACTTATGCAATTGACAAAAAAGATTTTCATACACAAATAAATGGTCTGACTCTTTGTCCCGTCAATACTTCATTATTATCTTTGACAATATGTCCATCACTTCAAAATTACTGTGTGTGATGTATCCGTACTTCTTAAATTACTTCTCTGTAAACTGATTGCATGAGTACTGGCTCATTATTCCAATGTTGTGTATTTTCTCCACGATCGTCAATGACGAAAGATGAAGAAGAAAAGATTTGACGGTTCTTTGTGCTCTAACTATACGCCTCTTATTTGAATGAAGGTAGACAAACAAAGACAATAATAATGATTATTAGTAATTATTTGACTCGATGTAAAACCTTTTGTTTCACTAGATTCTTCCACGTACATACTTCATACTTGATATTCCACACACAAATAAAAAACAAATTCAGCCTTTCATTCACTGAAAATCTATGTATAGTTGTAATACATATATGTATACTGTATACCAGATTTGCTACAACCCAAAACAATAATAATACCTAAGTCAATTCTAAACAATATAAAAGTCTTTCATTCCTCAATGCATCTCTATATATGGTTTGCTCTCTTTTTCTTTAGAATATCAAGAGCGAGTACTCACAGTATTACTTAATAACAAAAATAATCACAATACCATGAAGTGCAAGTACGGGTAATGAAATGGACTACGAATTTACGATAAATATATAATCCCAGCTGCGAGTATGTACACTAGTGTGGACGGATTTTGTCAAAGCGTCGAAACTCTAACCGCCGAACCTCTAAAAACGTTCCTATATATGTGAAACAAATTCCCTGAAAATTTCATCCCAATCGGTTGACATTTGAGGGTTGCGCAAGGGCCTTAAAGTTTAAAGGGGCTTCAGCATTAACTTTCTCCGAAAAATCGGGCACTATGCGGTATGACGAGAACACGCTTGCACCGAAAATTCTGATTGTATTGTGGTTTGGTGGCCTTGCTATAGTGACTAACTGACTAAAAAATTTCTAAAAAAATTCCGTACCGGGTTTCCAAGGTGTCGGAAATCGGAGTAATTGGGGAAAGCCTTGGTTTTCCGACACCTTCATACCGCATGGGTGCCCGATTTTCGGGATAAAGTTAAAGCTCCTTTAAAATTTGAAGCCCTTGCGCAACCCTCAAATGTCAACCGATTGGGATGAAATTTTCAGGGAATTTGTTTGACATATTATGGAGGAACGTTTTTAGAGGTTCAGTGGTTAGAGTTTCTTTGACAAAATCCGTCCACACTATTGTACACTGTACACTTACTATAGGAACTAAAATATAAAGTAATGAAGTTTGACTCGGTTTACTGCATACTGTCGATTGCAATAGTGAAATTTACAAAACGCCTGATTTAAAGCTTGAAAGTACAATGTAAATACAAATTAACAATTTTGATATTTTTGCCTTCGACTTTTGACTCGATGCTACTATGTATAGTGAGCTGTAATAAAGACAAGTACTCAGGATTTTTAACGTGTGGGTGGAGTTTTTTCTTGCACAAAACAGCGAGAGACAGATCATAAACGAAAAAAACCATGTTCTCTCCATTCATGAATCATATAAAGCATCAAACACCAAAAACAAGAAAGAAACTTATGCTCATCTCTCGTTCTACAACCATTATTGAAAGAATCGTCCCTGTTCATCGTCATCATCCCATAACTTACATGTGTGTGTTATGTTTGCCATTATTTTTCATCTGAATCCGTATAGTGTTTCCCTCTCAGCTCTCAATGATAAAATGAAAACTTAGTTTGATTGCTCATTTCTTGGCACAATAGGTAATACAAGACATTAATGTAATAATGATTGCTAATTTTGAAAGGCTCTATTGTTTATTGTTTCAATTTTGCTATTTTACTTCAACCCAAAAAGCTTTTTCTTTCAAAATCTTCAATTATTAAAACTTAATCAAGTGTAATTCGATAAAAAAAATCAAAAGTTTTTGTAAACTATTGACAGTTCGTAATGCCAATACTTAAATCCATGGCCATTTTAATTTCGATTTTAGTTGCGAAACAAAACATGGATGTATATGATCAAACAGTAATATTTAAGAACAAAATGACATAAACGATAACCTTTTCATAACAAAATTGTACGTAATGTGTAATCATGTAGTTGATGGCAATAATTGTTGTCAATGATTTTTGACAAATCCGCTTCAATTTCAAATTTACAATAATAATTAGATTGATTTATCGACTTGGTAAATTGTTGAATAATAAATCAATTTTCCAATTTTATATCGCATTTAATGTTTCAATACAATTGATCACTTTAATGGAGATAATCAGAAGAGCAATCATAATCAGGTCGTACGCCAATTTTTTTAGCAATTTTGTGATCACCGTCATGATGATTGGTATTACATAACATATCTACAGCAAGCAAGCATCAGAACTGATCACTGACAATGAAAATGAAAATTGCAAATTACTGTTGAAAACCTTTGATTTATACTGCATCACATATGTGACGATTAATATGTTGTTGTAGATTCGACGAACGAACGTGTCTTTTGGTCTCTATTTATGCACCTACTCATCAGATTTAGATTTTAATAGAAAATGTAAATTATTTCATGTATTTCATTGTCGCATGCGTATAGGTACTTTCAATATACAAATCCATATGCAATTGTTTTTCATGTCGCTCGATGATCGATAATCGACAATATAGCAAACAAAATAAGGAAAACTCGCTTTCTGCCTCTCTGACAATCACATTGTAATTTGCAATAATTATTGTTGTGGAGATTGCAAACACATTTTTTAGTAAGTTAGCAGCACAGTCTGCAATGAATTAGGACACCGACTTGAGAGTAATCTGTCTAAGCCAAAAAAAACCATGTACTGCCATGACCATACAGGGAGCACAACAAGAGAAGCTTGGTTTGATCACCACTACTAACACTGCCAAACTATGATCAAAAACCACCTCCGCCACATTCAGTCATCCATTATCGCATACCATATTTTTTCCTTTTCTTTTTCTTCACAACTTTACCGCATCTTTCAATGTTTTTTATACTCTTTCAATCCCAGTCGATTTTAAATTGGTATTCAACAGAGTGTGCATATATTATGTTGTATATATTATTTATAGACATTGAACTTGTTTATGTGATCACTCTCTGCTCATGCTCTTCATGCTATAGATGAGTAAATGAGTAGAATAGGAATAATAACTAACATTGAACACAATCGAAAGGCAAATATGCTAATCAAAACATTCTCCCTCAAACACCTTACGATTCTATGGGTATGAACATTATTTGATTAGTGAATAATAAATTGAAGGTTTAAGATTAAGAAGGATTTAAAAATACATTATACTAAAAGTTAACGCTAAAGGAAGAACCAGGGTATGTATCTATAAGAAAGGAAGACATGTAAACATGTATTACATTTTACAGAAAGGCGACAACAACGGAACAAGCAAACACATGTACATACGATATATATGTATCTTACACATGTGCGAAAAATTGCCATAAGCCGTAGAGGAAAATTCATTTTAAAGAAAACCATTCATATATATTTATACATAATCTGCAATGTCCAAATTCCACACAACTGTTAGCTGTTAGCCATATAATTATCATCATCATCATCTTGTAAAAATACAAGTCTGTATGTATATAAACATCATCTATCCTTCGTTTTATAATGCATATTTGTGAGAGTTATGATTTGTGATTTGACGCTAAAACTCATGCAACAATAAAAACTCTTTGTACTAATTACTATTATTGAAAAGTGCTCATTGTAAAGCAAAGTTTTAAAGACGCCCACCCCATTGACACTTGCCTCCTGCCTTATATCATTGCATGCATAGATTCTCTATCTTTGGTGGTTCCTTTTTCACATGCCTTAGAAAAAGGCAGATAAATGCAGACTTTTCTTCGACGTGCAGTCCTAATGTAATAATGGCTGCATACTCAGTAGATTTATACATATTACAAATATGTATACTCGTTGGTGTGTGTGAATACGATGATAAAATGGGATTTTTGACACTTTGGAGGTTTGAAAGCCGACAAAACTATTGCACAGCTTTATGGTTCCTTCAATTCATATAACTTTCAATTATGAGTTGAGCTGAGAAAAATCGTGAACTGATTGCATATATGCATTCCTTTCGTCGTCCATAAAAGGTAAAAATGAGCACCGCACCTACAGTTCTATTTTCTCACCCGCGTTTTTAAATTTTTATTGGCTATACTAATTCGAATGCACCAGCAAAGCCTAATTCATTATAAATAAGTAGAAGAGCCTAAATCTAACTCCTTCAACATAATATTACTCCTCTTCTTCTTTCCAAACTATTTTCTAAGAAAATCAGCCTCATCAACAATAATAACAATATTTTTCAAAAGATGCAACAACTAACAGTACAAACCTCTCAATGTGTGTTTATGTTCTTTAGTTTTTTTTTCATATAGACCTGACTATAGGTACAATACATTGTACATCCATAATATTTTCATCGATTCCATATCTAAAGAATCGTTACTTGTTCTCAACAGACAATCTGTGGTCTGTAATGTGGGCACTTTTCATTTTAATTAGTTTCAACTCGAGCGTCATGATTTCTATTGATTTATTGGTGTGTAAATAAAAAGATCTATACATGTAGATGATCAGAATGGGAGAAAAAGATACAGTGGATTCGAGGGTCTCTCACGCAGTCTCCTCAAATGATATGGGAATTGAAGAAATCCCAAAGTGCCTTTTTGTATTGACATAATTTAAACATCTCCCTTTCATCTGCATTATCTTGTTCGTACATCTCTCTTATGAAAAGCTAAAATGATGCAGCAGAAAAAAACTTGGCCACTCTCATGCAGTTTTAACTCACGCCTTGTCTCCTTTGGTTAACTTAACACCTTTGAATTTTAAAAAGAGATAGTGAATTCTACTATTCCAATTCCAACTTACAGCATAAAAAATAAAAAGTATTTCCAGTTGGACAGACAAGACAAGACAAGACAAGACAAGACGGGATCAAGCAATAAAAACTAATGCTGTTGATAAAATGCAAGTCAAAAAATCCGACCATGAATTTTACACGTTTCGATGTGCCTCCCTTCGTTTTTTGACGTTTCACCTTTCGAAAAATGTACATTTCAACCTTGGGTGCATATAAGCTCTACAATTAAGAATAGGAAAAGAACTAACTAAGCATACATGTATGAAAATAAGAGATTCAAGTCAGATTTTTTTTGTTGATGTCAATTCAATCTGTTTCCTGGCGAGAGAAAACTACAGGTAGATCGTAATAGATACATGATCTAATCCAAATAATTTCAGGAGACACACGAAATTGAATCTATATGCAAAATTGATATTTATCGTCCGTGTGTAATGTAATGTACTACTTAATTGTATACATAATTCATACGCTTTATTGTGTAGTTATGTGGCATTTTTGGATAGATGGATTACTAATCCGGAGACAAAACAGTGCTTTGATTTGAAAACTCATTCAATGATTACTGAACAGTCAAATTGAGTCATTCCACAGTGCTCTCTTTCAAGACAGCAACAGTCATGCTCTCCATTTTCATTCCATTGACTCTGCGTGTGTCTTTGATTTTTTTTCTCTCCGTAATTCATGAAATATAGACACGATAAAAGCTGTTCGTACTTACGTACACATACATTTTGTATGCAAGACATGAGGTTTCATCACAGCAACATTTATACTGACACGTATGCTCTGCTTAATCTTTATATTACATGTATCTTAATTTTCATATTATTATCATTGTTATACCATTCCATTTCCTGTTCTTGTGCATTTTTTGATCCGACACCGAGATCAACTTCCTTAAGCTCAGTTCATTTATTGATGTGTGAAATGTTTCTTAGACAATCATAAATCAAATTATAAATCAAAGTGAATACGAGATTGAACTGTATAATACAGTTCAATATAGTCTCTATTATTTGGATAAGTTTATAACCTCGAAATATACGGTCACGCTGAAGTAGAGAACGTCATTTCATAACAAGAGAGCGATGGATGTGTACATTGAACGTATAATAGTTATAAGAAAATTATAGAACTCCATTGACAACCACACGTAAACATGGTCATTATTATTATGCGAAGCTTTACTAAAGCATATTTCAATGCTAGATACATCATCGGAGCATCTTATTATTATCTTGTGATCTTACTGCTTTGTGTTATACTTTACGTTTACTTCGTAGAAATACCTTTACGACTTTTATGACTGTAAATTTGAAGCGATATATCCGCATATTGCGGCACATCTACTTCAAATTCATTATTATAATCAACAATCACGAAGACAATAAGCATCGGTGAAACTCAATCAGAGACTTACAAATCTGCAAGGGTAGTAAACTATCCATGCCCAAAACAGTATCTTTGGATTTTTATATAAAAACTGGGTAGAATTGAAAAAACGTTTAGGAATTTTCAAAAAACATGTTTTACCAAAACTGATCCTTATTATCATCTACACTGGTCATATATAATATATGCATAAGAAATCATATTAATATATTTAAGTACCGATTTACAACAGTTTCTACTTCACCCGATGCTGTAGAGATACATGATAATGGATAATGATGATGAATCAAAGTGCAAGAGCACAAAAACAAACAAAAACAATTCATCTCATTCTTTTATTTGTACAGAGCAAAAACAAAATATAACTCCTTCAATTACTTTGACATAATAACAAACTTTTTAATAGTTAGATGAAGATGACATCGAGTGCATGGGGCGAATTAGTGAGAATCAAGAGCTTCAATTTTTAGCAACTATGTTCAATATATTTTTATGCCCTTTTATCTTTTTATTACATTACTTATATTTTTTGTTAAAATGAAGACTCTCTTTGATTCTGCCTTGATTTCTTTGTACACTTTCTCTCTATATTTTTCATCTACATGATGTTCAAATGAATAGAACTGTATACATGTAAATGTCTCTGGGCAATTTTACAGGAGATCATCTTAAATAGGTATGACTCGAAGTAGAGAAAAACTGTTGTATCGTATGTATGATAACGGCTGCTTCCAGATCCAAAAAATTGTATTTTGCATATAGACTACATACTACATATATACACACATAGACATTGTTTGCTCGTATTAGGCTGAATTTAGACATTTTTGCGTTGGAGATTCTTGGTAAGACTTGAAGGAAATGGAATACTATATTATTATATTATATTGTGTATTGTAATACTACTACTTGAGATGATGAGCCAAGTGTTTAAATTGTTATACTTATCCATTATCATTCCACCTACATGAGCAACATGCTGTGCAAATCTTTGAAAATCAAATCTATGTAGGTACAACGAATTGTATATATATATTGTATCATTTTTCCATCGCCTTGCAAGTTGTATTAAACGAAATATTCCTCATATATTTCAGATCGAACGCTAACTCAATCTTTCAATCTCACTGACGATTTACTATGTACGGAGAATCAAGTACATGTACACGTCAACTGCACATCAAAAACATTTACGTATTTATTCAGTACGCGGCTGTAATATCAACACTTCCATTTTCAAATGTCCCTACAGAACTTTGGAAGTAGGTATAAAAATATGTAACAATGGGGATAACATTTCTATATTAAATAGGAATGCACACAGAGAATAAAATAGAACGTCCCTTAAAATATACGTATAACAAGGCGAACTAATAATAATGGAGAGACCACAACAACAATGTTGATTGTTGATGGTTAAAGCCACAGCCGCATGTCGAAAGGAAACTTACTGCAGCATAAAATAGAGTGCGTAAAATTCTGTTAAATAAACATATACGAAATATCAAGAGATGACTGTATACTGTTCACACATTGCTTTATGCTAAATACATAGATGAAAAATATAAATTAAGCTTTGTCGAATTCTTTGCGTATTATGTGTGTAGGTTCAAGCTTAGTCAGCTTTAATCGCCAGATGCTCACCTATTTTTCCAAATCAAAACGACAAATCTCCACTTTTATTCGTACTTATAGAAAAGGAAAAGAAAGAGACAAGCGGTGTCTTATTTTAGTTAATAACATTTCATACTTCTTGTTTTCATCAGATATCTTGTGGCAAAGAATGTCCGTATCAAAACACAAAACGCTTTCTTGAACCGACAACTACAATTATTGTCTTTGCTTGTGGGAAAAGCGATTATGAATGACAAAATACATATTCATAGAGGTGAAAACTATGTAGGCAATTCAATTAAATGCACCCAAATAAATATTGAAAGTTACCACAAAACGAGCAAATAATTTCATAATTATATGACAAAATATTTGGTTTACCAACAATTTAACAGTTTATTTTCAAGAGCTGATTGCATACCCAGAGTGCTTTTCTGTACAATATAATTGCAAAGAAAATTGGCAGTTAAAAAAAGTCAACTCTTCAACTGTACTCAACCATTTCCATCTCAAATCTGCCTGTAAAACCTTTTAAAGTTGACTTTAGCTGATAATTTGGTATAATTATTTCGTTTATGTAAATTCAGTACATAGCAGCCATAACATACCTACATTTTAGCATTATCAAAGTTGAAAAACAAACTAAAAGGTTATAAAGGCTGTTCTGCTAAGACACAGTTCGAATCTAAAGGGTCCACCAATGTACTTTTTTACAGTTGCACAATGGAAGCATGCATAGTGGCACAAAATGTAGGTTTAAGATGAGGATTATGAGAGGACGACTGAAAAAGATTTTCGGAGTATAGTGAATGAATGGTCAGTATTAAAGATGCGGTAAAATTACCTACGTAACTCAGTTTTCTCAAGATTGTTTTAATTCTTTTGGTGTATCTTTCCTCTTCCATTGAGGATGACTGTTTTGCAATTATAACTACATACATTACTATTGTATTCTGTTGTTCTCAAATATAGTTCTAACTGACTCTGACCCTCTTGTTTGCGTATTCATTTGTTTAACTTAAATATGTACCGTAGTTTTGGTATATTATACCAAGCATGCAATTCTTGTTACTCGTGCAAGGCTAGCCCTCCCACCCGGTGGAGGGAGAAGGAGAATTGTGCATGTATACAGTCTTGATACATATTACTTTGTTGTTATTACGTACTTACGCATTACTTATCATGACAGTTTTATGATGGCGGAATGAGAACGAGATGACGATGAAAATTATTATTATTATGCGACTGTATTTGCAGTGACTCTTTTTATCCAATAGTTACACAAAATTACTGGTGTAGACTATATTTGCAATGCCACACATACCAGACCGTCTTTCTGACTTATTTGTTCTGTACGAATGTACAGTTTCTCCTTATTATTATTTATTCTTTTGCTACGTACTATCATTACCAATCAGCTGTTCCAACTGTGCTAAAAACTCAAATATGAGCGTAATCTCAAACTTCGAACATCTTTGTTTTCTTCTGTATGCTTTTGGGAATTATATTCTTTTTTGTTAACCACCATTATTATTTGTGAAGAATCTTGTAACATTTTTAGACTATACTAAGAATAAGTATCTTATGTCTGCTGCTACCGATTGATGCTTGGTAACAGACAGCCTACATAAGAATTGTATAACGATCCTCACAGTTATTTCTTGAAATTTTATATTGCAGGTATAAAATAAAATACTGTGTGTACCCACACAGGGAGTAGTAATAATAATTACATAATTATAGCATATATACATGAATGTAAATGTAGATTGGGATTTGGAACGAGTGACCGTTTGGTGCTTAGGCAGATCATTTTTAACTCCAAACTGCTACCTACAAAGCTGAAGATTCTCTGTGGGACTGACAATGTCATACCAAGTGAAGTTCAATCATTAAAAAAATACAATTGTTAATACGATGAGGACGGAAGGGTATAGAAAAAACAACGGAGAAGTAAAAGTAAAAGGCAATTGCAATTGTTATCAAAGCAACAAAGAAAAACAGACAACGATAAGCAGGATCCCAACAATGAGCGGTGCTAAAATGATTTGATCAACTTTTATTCCTTCTTTGGAACTTTTTCCAAGAAGTAAAAGCTTGAGTGTATAATATATTATGCATAAATACAAAGTGTACAGAGGGCCACGCTTATTCTGATTTTGCGGTTTCACAATTCATTCCGCACCCTCGGATTGAGTGGATTGAGGTTTTTCACGTGGGAAATCTTTTCATTTTCATATTTCATCAATATTCATATGTGTGTAGATATACACATATATACATATTTGATTAAAGTCGATAAGTCAAGCTTATCATACCGATACTCCAAGCTCCCTCGAAGCATGTAGCATCTTTTTCCTACTCATGATATAAAAACCATATTATAGAAATCAACGATTGATAGTTTATACCCACAAAAACAGTAGTAGTAATTCCGCCTGTGGTAAACAAATGCTCATAAATAATCTGCCTGTAATCGAAAATTTAAGTGTACGAGCTCTTTTATAATGCTTTTTGAAGATCATGAGCAAACCATACTCTTCCTTCCCTCAGGATCTTAAAATCATTCCTAATCAAGGAAATACACGTGACTAAAGTTTAATGTGTACCTTTAGCATATTTTTGTTACATAGACTATAGACTCAAGACTTAAACACAGTATAATACATTAAATAATTCAATTATTGTCTGTCTTTGTTTTACCAAAAATATCGCAACGTTTGTTTTAGTTCATTTCTATCGAAAAAAAGTATGCAATACCCCTTTGTCATTTGTACACTACTTCCAATTTTCAGATTTTAGAATAAATTTCAACAACCTTTTGATGGTAATGTCTACAACTATAAAGCTAATTGAACGATTGAACTTCTCTTCAGTATTCAAAAATTCAATGTTAACACACGCTAAAGAAAACGTGGACGGATTTGTGAATTCCCCTCTGCATCTATATACACTATACAAAAACACTAAAAACAATCAGCTTCTATGAATCGGATTGTGTTCACAGTTTGAAAAAACTGGTAATACATAATTGAAAAACGAAAGTTGATTATATGCTGCTCAGGCAATTCAGGCATTATGAATTTTTAATATAATATACTAAACATCTCAAACGTTCGATGATAATTCCATAACAGGATATTAGAATTCAACATAACACAGTATAATACGTTTCATATTCAATGCTTAACACGAGTAAACATTCTGAGGAGCTCAGATAAAAAGTATTTACCAGAAAACGTAAGGTCCTCAGCAGGCTCACACAAGAAGGCAGAAAGATAATAATATAAACAAGAAATAACTGAGAAATTATTCTTTTTCTTTTTACTAAAGAAATATGCATGTACATGGAAATAAACTGACTTTGAGTTTGCTTTACAATTACAAAAATCCCCATAAGTGTCTGAAAACAACCACTATCATCGCTGTGTAAAGATCTGTCTAATTGTAAAAGGTGAGTGTACTCCTAATTTTCAGTTTTCAGAATGAAATATATTTTGTATAATCTACATTTGGGCTTTCATTGTAAGTAAAATGAAATTCAGTTTTAATTTACTTGAGTTCATATTCCTTAGAATAGACAGCAAAATTGTGCACATTTGCGCACAAAGTAAATTAATTACAAGCTTTGATTTTGTTTGAGAATTTCCAAAACCCCAATGTCTGTGACTTATGACTGCATAATACTTTTTGGATTTTTCCTACAGGTCTGTGGTAATAGACAACAAGGAGCAACGGTGCCAAAATAAAAATACAAGCTATGGAGAACGTGTACATTTCTATATAGAAGGTTTGAGTGAAGTAGATTTCGTGCCGTGATTATCTGATTACCTCGGGTAGAAAAAGGAAAATTAGTCTTTGAATCATTTATAATTTAGGAGCCACGAGGGAAGTCAAGACAGTCAAAGGTAATTATGTAAAAGGGAGTTATAAAATAAAAATAAAAAGAAAGGGAAAATACATACTATAATATGTTGAATATCTGTACATTACTGTGTATAATACTTTGAATGAATCTACTGAAAGTTAAAACACACACGTTTATATTCTCTCCATAAATGTACTTTTAGTTTTAACGTTTAAATGCGATTACTACATGGAAGCGTCCACAAAATGACACACATAGATATATCTCCGTGACGTACATTCGTGGTGTTTGCAGTTTGCATATATGCAGAGGAAATTTTATTATCCATTTAATAAAAAACATACTGTGTGTAAATACCTTGTTGTAAAAGAAGTTTAAGTATATTATATACAGCTTTTACAGTCAATGAATAATCTGTGACACTATTTTATGTATTTTCATATACACATGGATGACACATTCAGACGAAAGTTCTGTAGACGTATTCAAAAGCCTTTTGACTTTATTCAGTTGACAAAGACAAGTATAAAGACATTTTATGCGTACATCCATCATCCATATGCCAAGTATGCCAAGTCACTTGTCCAATAAATGTCCCAACATGCGATGGACATTGAACACGTTGTATTTTCAGACAGATGAGGTGGAAGTGTAACAAAGTCAGCTTGTAAAGAATCGACATCGACATCAATCACTACCAAAAGAGTTCCAAGGGGAAACATTCAATATCTAACCAAGATACAAAAGTTGAAAGAGTATTACATGTTCAATAGTCAATAGTAGGAGTGAATCTTCATACATAATAAGCCTTTCCTTTCACTTGTCGAATATTATATGTACATGTACAACTTTGCATTATCTTTATTATTTTTATTTGATTGTATCATTATATCACACTAGATACGTTACATACAATTGATAATACAGAAATCTACAAACTGCGAATTCAAATTGTTCTGTTATTTTCTACAGATAAAAGAATCGAAACGGAATATCTACTACATGTACTATACTATACTCCACTGATGCGTAATATGTATATGATACATACACATAGTCTAAAATCGGACAGTCGTACAATACGTGTACGACGATCGTACAATTTTTTTAGTCGTACAATCAGTGTACGAGCGTACAATCAAATAAGTTCTATGTCCATTTTAAATTGTACGACCGTGTACTACTATGTCCGACTGTGTACGACCGATTTGAAGATTGTACGACTATCAAATCCAAAGAAAAAAATTTCAAAACTCTTTCAAAAAAATTTAAAACGCCATTTGACATATTCTAGGACCCATTTAGGCAGTATAAGTACCTGTGACCCCTGGAGGTTAATTCATCAGCCACTTTTGGAAATTCTCGTACTAAAAAAATTGTTTTTCATGTGGACAGCTTTAAGAATAATATAATTCACAGTTAAAAATGTTTTTGACCCTGTGACCTCCAAAGGTCAACATGGGGCATTATGAGATTTCAACAGAAATCGATTTTTATCAATATGAATATCAGGGTACTGTCGTTGTGCTCAATTCGAAAACTTTAGTATTGTGAGCAATACTCACTGTTGATTGTGAGGTATGGTTGAGAAAAA
>JAQIVE010001133.1:0-27418 GCA_034698285.1 Sminthurinus bimaculatus
ACATTTCCATTATTCCTAAGTTTAGTTTGAAGAGTCTGAATGAAAAATGGGCTAACTCTGATTTTGCCGGGAGATTTCCCTGCGGATGCTCGCTTTAAAATAGTTTACGACTGAGGTGAACTCACCAACAACCAACAACATAAACTGAGGCCAATCGCTCGATTAGAATACATATTTATTAGAATTATTATTATGACGGATTTAACTGTAAATATACATAATAAATGGCTTTCCTGCTTCCTTCAGCCGACTTGCCAAGAAAAATATCCGTATAATAATCACCATTCACCATTCATGTCATGTGTTGATATCGCTGCGGATAATGAGAGAGGCAAGAGGCAGCTTTGAAACCAATTTTGAATTCAAGTAATAATAGTAATAAATAAATAAATACGGTTGTGATTATTATTAAACATGCGGAAAACAGGGATTTTGCTTTGGTTAGTTGACATGAGACGAGCTGACATGGCACACTTTATTTGCTTGTACAGTACGGAGCAAAAATAAGTCAACATCATGAACATTCATAATGGGAGGAATGAATAAGGAAGAGTATTGAGTAGGTATTATTCATTGGAATGTTTGTGTGAAAATGGCTGCTGACTGGATGCTGGTTGTTGTACATTGCACATAAGTATTTTATTTTTATTTTGGGAGCAAATAAAAATGTGTTGGCTGGTTGTGAAAACAAATAATATAAATTTGGAGGAAAATGACGGCTTTGGAGCATTTAGCACTCCATTCTCATTTTCCTATGCGCATTGTACATATTATACATGATATACATTCATGTGTTTAAATAAGCGGATGGCAGGCCAAAACCTGAGTAAACCAGAGAACATCAGAGAACAAACAAACAAGGACGGAAAACAGAAAACAGCTTGTTCCTCTCTCCTTTTCTCTCTTTCTTTCCATATATTTTTCCCTTTATAAAGTGGAATTAGGAGCAAGTGACAGTAATATGTTTTCTGATGAATGACTTCATTAAAATTCTCTCCTCGTTTCGCTTTTCCAACTTTCTCTCCTTTTTTTACACACACACACACGGCCAATTCTTAATTCCACACGCCCGCAGTTGCAGATTGCAGATACACCTTTTTTTACAATACGAAATTTTCGTTTGCCTCCAAATCACCGCGAAAATCCAGTCGAGTCTCATTAAAAATATTAATTTTTACCTGCTAAATTTTCCAAAAAAATCACATTTTTTATTCTTGTACTTTCATCCTTTTGTCTGAAAAAAATCGCTGAATCTTGACGTTGACGCGATGAACTTGGATTATCAGACGCTCCTGTCAATCCTTCAAGCAAGCATACATATTTTCTATTTCCTGTCTTGGGGAATTGAATTACAAATTCCTGGAATTAAAAGACGTTTTTCCTCAGTTTTTCCTTGTATCAGCAATATTTGTACAACATTTTGAGCTGTAGCTAATCATGAGTGTACATTGTACATATGTATAAAATACCATTCAAATGGCTGAGCATTGAGCATGGATAAAAATATGGATAAAATGTTTGCATGTTGGATTCCCCCCTGCTCGGTAATAAGCGGGGCCTGTCCTGTATGCATGTACACACTACACACATTTATGTATACATCCATGCATTGGACAGTACACATTTTACATGTAGAGAGAAAAAGACAAAACATGGGAATGGAGAAAAGGGAAAGCAGGAGGACGAGGACGAGAGCTCGCGGGGAAAACCGACTTGATATTTATCCGCACGAAATATATCAAGTCAACTTGCTGCTTTTTATCCAGCTTTTTTCTCCAGACCACAACAGAAATACAGAAATACATAGGAGCAACGCGGCTTCTATCCTTTCGCTGGATATGTACGATATTTATTTACACTGACGAGATTAATAGGAATATGAATACGAATTTGTGTAGGACTGCTAGGAGGAATACAAATATGGATATAAACGTGGGCAGTTTTTCATCCAGCATAATTTTCCATATTTATATTTTATATTGTACAATGTACAATTCACATTTTTATGCATGTATGTACATATTATGTGTGGCTGGAAATGAATCAAAAATTGTTGGACATGTAACAAAGTCTGTACGAATACAGAGTACATGCATGTAAAATACATATAATACAGAGAAAAAACGGGGGAAAGGGCTCAAAGTTGCCTTTCAGTGACTCTGACTGTGGGTTTGTGAAGCGGGGAAGGAGAATTATGCGAGTAAATTGTTGGACGTGGAAGAAGTTTGATTGCATGTGGGCTTGTTTTAATTGTGCCGTAACGTGTAACTCGCTAGTTCCTCTAATAATAACGGGCGTGCATGCGATCACCGAAAAACACGGGCACAAATTTCCACTCAGTTCATCAGACAGAGGAAAACTCAAATGAAATGAACCTTCATTCCCTTTTCATTCTCTATATACCCACAAAAATTCGATGGAGCTCCCCGAAAAACGGGAACGGGAATATAGACAGAGAAAGAAAGAGAGAAAGAAAGAGCTTCAGCTCAGGCGTCACACACAAATTCTCGCTTCAAATTTATAAGCTCACAACTTTCACAACAACAACAACAGAAAATTCAGGAGAAACTAGAGAAATATGAAGGACTGTGAACAAATTCAAAGCATTCATGTAAAATATTATGTAACGACATACCACTAAATTTCTATATTTATTTATTCCTTTCCCCATTTTATGTACTCACAACTTCCTTCTCAATGAACGCCTGTCTTTTTTCATTCTACATACATTGTTTTACCTTTATTTATGCAAAACAAGGCTGTGCATAATTATTTCATTCCTAATTTATATGGACTGCTATGTATGTTGTCCCTGTTTCTTTCATTTTTTGTTATGATGACTGACGACGAGAATTTTACATGAAAATTTTTGATTTTTGTTGGAACGCCAAAACTCTAGCATTTTAGTTGTCCAAAATCGCTTTTTACATGGTTAAAAAATAAAGGCAATTAATTTGCAAATAGTTTGATATTTTAAGCTGTTGTCGTCCTTGCCGTCAAAAGTCCGCCACCATCGCAAGAAACATGAAAGGAAAAGGGGGCTTCTATATTTATGCATCAAAAACTGTAGAAAAAACTTTTACTTTTCCCATGTCTCCCGGGTTTTCCCGGATAAAATCAGATCAAGTCAAACTCGAAATCAAAGTCGGAGACGGAGTGTGTAAAATGTGCTTTGTTAACTGTGTGCATGCTTTTTCTAGATTTTTGGGCTTTCTAAATTTAGCCACCTTGTTTATTTTCATGTTCATGTTCATGTTGTTGTTGTTTTGTTCTCTTGTAATTTTTGTTGCTGATAAACTTGTGCTGTTGTTGTGTGGTTGGTCCTTGAATAATAATTACCTACGTTTTGTTGTTGCGGAGAGAAAGTTGAGGTGAGTTGAGCTGGAAAGTTGTATGTGTTTGTGTATAAGGTAGACAGTGGAAAACAATTTAGTAGGATCAGCATGAACATGAGGAGTGAGGAGTGAACAAGGTCCACATTTTTATGGGGAAAAGTCATGCGAATATTTATATTTATATTTATATAAGGCTGCAAAAAAGTTGGTGGGCCGGCGGAACCCCAAACTGCCAACTGCCAATCATTTTAAAGGAAAATACTGCAATTTTATACTTGAGCAATGGGAATATTTCACAAAATCATCATAATCACGGCAATTACCCCACGACCAAATCCACATCAGCTCAATCAACACAAGTCTCTGGCTCTGGCTATGGCTCGCTTTTTTCAAAAAAAAACAAAATGTACACGCATCTCATCTCTCTTTGTACTCGTATCCACGTCGAGCCTTGTTTGTCCCTTTCGCTTATCCAAATTGCACACACACACAAAGTCATGGACAAGATTAGAAAGAAAAGCCTAGAAATAGAATAAAGAACATGACTGGGGCGACACGAGGAGGAGGTCGGACATTTCAATTGCAAACCGTTTAGTTTGCTAGTCCAAGTCCCCGAGTCAAAAGCCCGGGCATGCAAAATGCTAATTTAATTCCATCTCCCACCGTTTTACGCCCGTTAAAAAACTAACCACAAAAGCTGGAGCAAGGACCATTTGGAATTTCCACAAGTTTACAAAATCATAATCATAACTAAATGTACACACAATATGATCTGTGCCATGTATACATATTGCATGTCGTGTTTTTTTATGCACAAATATTTAATTAATCCGCCCTTTTCTCTCAAATTAATGAGGATGCTGATTGAATTCCTGTGGAGAGCTCAACATTTTTACGATGAGGATTTCTATAAAAAATACATTTTTAATTCCGTCTAATGCAAACATGCATAAAGTATAACGTTAAAGGACGACAGATCTTATCGCTATCGACAATAATAATAATGGAATAAAAAAATAAATGTAAAAAACGAGAGGAAATTGTAACAGTAGTTTTAAATTAAAAGTAATGGACATTGAAGGGAAAATGTCCAGTTTTATATTCACATCCGGTGATAAACCCACCGAGAAATTTGGGTCGATCTCCGATGCACCGTGCAAAAATATGTACATTTTATTACATATTATGCAATACAAAGTACAATTTATCACGTATAATTTATGTATATTATGAAGAAAGCTTTTAGGCATTCTTGGATGAATATAAAAAAGACGGAAAATATTTATGAGGCCAAGTTAACACTCCAATAAAAGGGTAAAAGGGGATGAAAAACCAGACAAGGGATTGTGGACGGTGGAAAAGGTTGAAAGGAAACCCCCGACCGAGATTCCACCAACAACCAGCAACAAGAACAACATGCAAACACGGCAACAACTAAAAGAAGCAAAAGACGAAGGGAAAAAGGAGAGCGGGAGAAAATTCGGGTATTTCGTGTTGTCGGATGTGAGATTGAGCGGAGAATTTGCATATAGTTTTCGGTGTGCTGATAAGAAAAGCTGCCGAGTTGAGTTGAGTCGAGTCAAGCTGCCGAGTCTAGACTTGAACACACTCAAACACACACAAGCTCACAATCGATAATGACTTTAACATCTGTTCATTATCGTTTAAAACGAGACACGGCAGACATTAATAATCATTTTCTTGGGGTGATTTATTGTCCTCTTTCTCTCTCTCTCTCTCCGATTTTCGGGTTTTCGGGCTGGCTTTGCTCTCTTTATCGCCAAAATTGATCCATTTCACTTTGACTTTGCATCTGGACTGCAGATTGCAGATATACATATGTACAATGTACATGCAGATAAAGAGATGAAAACCAAAATGAAATCATCATTTGCTAATAAACACGAGGTTTCAACCCATAAATGGTCTCTTGCGTATGCATTACATGCATATTTATTTATATGCATAAATAAATTCTGGTCTATTTTAATCAAGGATATCGCTGTTATCTGGCTAATACACCTATGAAAGTATGTATCTAAGTCTAGTCTTCCCTACCGGTAATTCCCTACCGGTAAGTGATTAAATGGACAAAACTTCCGGATTCAACAGATATGCCGTGTCATTTCATACAAGATACGGATATTATAACCGTAGATAACGGCTCGAATCAGCTGTTCCGGGAAAGGATGAAAATGATGGTTGCCAAGGTGTTATGGGGAATCGAATCCGAAATTCGGATCGGGATAATCCTGCAAGTTATTTTCGCATCCCCGGATTTCCCATTTTGACATCGTTATGAAGAACTTGACTGGACCTGCCTCTTCCCTCGTTCCTTATCAAAAATCTCAAATTAATTACGAGATCCATCTGCGATTTACGCACTAATTGGAATTCGATGTGTAATCAAATTGAGGAATCGGAATTGTAATGGGAATGAGTGGGAGTCATTCGTTGAAAATCATACTTTCTGTTCTATACACAGAAAAACAAGCGTTTAATGAGCAAATGGAAAAACAGGTTTAGCAAGTTTGCGATAAAAGCGGCGCAATTTTTTTGAGGCGCTCAATGTGATAGTCGAGGTGATTCGGATTGTGTAATAAATTGTAAGGGCTAACGCCCACTCCAGCATCAGATAATTGAAATGAAACTTTCTCCACCGGACTGAATTTATGATTAATGATCCAAATTCGGATTTTAAAGCAACGTTTTCTGCTCAATTCAATTTTGAAAAATGTGAACTCCAGTCGCAGTTTCGTCTTTACTATACCAAATGTTGTCATACAGTCAACACGTGGAAAATTTGATTTTCTGCCCAAGCTTTTATTTTTTACGGCGTTTTTACGAGATTTTGTCAGCTGGTGCTTTAATATGCCTGAATTTTATTTTTTATACAAATTTTAAAATGCCTGACAGGATTTGACAAGGGACTCCTACCTCCCCGTGTTTACAATTTGAATTTCCAGCAATCATTTAGCTACTCACTGACTGATTATGGAGTGAAAATATATATTGGATGAATACGATCACGGGAGTGAATGGCGGGCGTGTAAAACATGAAGAATTGACTGGGAATTCCAGGAGCATGTTGAAGATGGTGAAACCACGGAGGAGCTCTCATCAGTCATTCCCTAATTGCACAGCCGTCAAGTTCACACAGCCAGCACTCTTTTCTCCAGAGCCCCAGAAGAAGAAGAGCAAGAAGAAGGAGCTGCTGGACCGGCTCCTAATATCGCATTCATGCTGTCGAGGATCATGTCGATAATCGATAACTAAACGGTCTTCATCTTCCTCCGCTTCCCATTCACATGCACCAATATCAACAAGAATATCTTCCATCTCCCGCTCAAAACATGGAGAGAAAACGTCAACGGGACAAAATTATAAACCGTTTATACAAAAAATCCTCATTCTTTTTTCCCCTTTTCACTGGAAATTTCTTGTACTTTGGACACTTTTCATATGCATACTCACAAAAAAGTAAGGGATGCTTTCAATTTGACGAATTTTACAAATTTGGAGGGAAAAATCGGGGATAAATGGGAAGCGGGCTTATAGGGAGATGCCCATCGATCTTACCGGCTGTTGCCTGTTTTCGTACACATTTTATAGCAGGCTAAAAGTCAGGATTGTGATTCCCCAGTCAAAAGTTGGAGTCAGAGTCATCCGCTACCAAATCATTTATTATAATCGCCATCCACTCTTTGACACCCTCATTTTTCTTTTCCTACTTGCGTACAATTACAACCGGAATTCGAGCTGCTAGTTAACTTGTCTCAATCTTCGAATCGAATTTTGAATTTCAAGTTGAAGGACAAGCAAACCGTCTGCTGCGAATTACACCCGGGTGACTGATCACCGTCAGCACCGATTTCCCATTTTCCCTGTACATACATAGCACTAGCGGGTTACAAGTTGTGTTTTCAAATGGTAACATGAAGCAATTTCAAGGCTAATTTTTCATTTCAATACTGCGCTTTTGTTCATCCCGGTTTCCCCCTTGTCGTTCGGTTTTGTAAAATTAAAAGATTTACTACACAAAATATGGCTTACTTGCAACGTCGAGGGTGGCATTCCGACTTTTGGCCTCCCCGAAAGTGTTCCTTGCCTCACAGTGATAAACCCCCGAATCCTGGTCTTTTCTTACCTGAAAATCAAATAAAAAATTAAATCATCAAATTATTGACTAAATTCCAATGCTAACATACGTTAGAAGACATGACAAACCATGAAATCGTTTCAAACATCCCAAATACAAAAGTTTAAAACTAGATAAACGCCGAGACTGCGTTTCGACTTTTGAAATGTGCGGATGTTGTCGGGAGCAATCTGGATTTTTCCAAATGTGGATTAAGAGGGGGAGACGGGGGAATGGAAAGGAAAGGAAGTAGAGGATGAGAATGGGGAAAGTGTGAAGAAGATGCAGGGGCATGTTGGTCTTCATTAAATTTTCATTTCCGCCCTCCCCAAATTTACATGCACATGCACACGTATAAACATCAAGAGGATGAAGCTGTGTAGGAGCATCCAACATCCAACATCCAAAACTCTGTACAATGAAACAGAATGGGGAGGAGAAGGATTGAGGATGCTGGAGAAAGCTGGAGAAGATCTCAATTTTGTCTTGTCTCCGTTCCTTGGGAGGGAAAAACTGTTATTATAAACAAGTAGTTGCTCCACTCTAGTTGACACGAACCAGGGCGAGAGGGGATTCTTCTGCTTCTTCTTCTTCTTCTTCTTCTCATTCTCCATGTTCACATTCATGTTCATGTTCTTGTTCAGCACCGCCGTCGTCCTCTTCGTCGTCATTCATTTCCCAATTCCAGCTCCACATTTCCTTTTTGCTCCTGCATGCCTTTGCTCTGCTTTTGCTCTGCCTTTGCTTCGCTCGCCTTGGAAATGCATTCACGGCCAAATTAATGTTGGAGGAAATGGCGGAGCGGGGAAAGGGTGAAGGAAATGCAAGTAATCAATGCAACTTGCTTCTCTCTCTTCTCTCTCTCTCCCACATGCATATTCCTACATGCTATTTCTCTCTTCCTCGCTTTTGCCTTTTCTCCAGGAATCTTTCCCCGCTACATACATTCTATTGTATTATATATATGTACAATATACATACAGGCTGAAATTTCCAGGAGCGAGGCAGCCAACACAAATTTTATGCATAAAACAACAGGGAGGAAAGGACGAGAACGAGAAGCAGATGAAGAAGAAGAAGAAGAGGGCGAGGAATAGCGAGAGACAAATACAAATGTGGAAATGTGGAAGGTGCATACTGCATATCCAATTCTCCAAAATTTCTCCAGAAGAATCGGCGATGGAAATGAGAAACAGAAAGGGACGGTGAGGGTGGGAGTAGACGAAGAAGAAGAAAAGAAGGGAAATCCAGCGAGGAATTCCAGGGAGTTCAACCTCCGCTCGACTCCCTCGCTTCGCAATGAGTCGAGATGGAGATGAGACACAAGTCAGGGGAGAAAACCAAATAAAAATAATGGGGACGCTCCCAAAATGAAAGAGCCAAAAGAAAGAACGAAAGAAAGAATGAATGAATGAATGAAAGGGAAGCAAAATAAAGAAAATCCTTCAAACTGGCAAAATGAGAGCAAAAGAAAGGACGAAAAAGGGAAATCAACTACAAAGGAAAACTAAAGGAAATTTACGTTTCAAGCCGCTCCACTACACCGCCCCATAACCCTCCAATTCCAAAAAGAGACAAAGGCGACTCAATCCACTGGAAACTCGAGGCAACTGGAGGCAACTGGAGAATATTCACCAAACAAAACAGGGGTGAAAATTCAAGGGCACAAAAATGCTGCCTAACCCCATTTTTTCCTCCGTATAAAATTCCACATTCTACATGCATACCAACTAATCTTTAAAGACCTTTTGAAACGCTTCAAAAACTAATCAAATGGAAAATAAAAAAGTTGCCAAATTTTTGTTTTTCACAGTGTAGCCAAAATATGGAAAAAGAATAAGGCTTTAATTTTAATATCCTGACTATCAGTTTTGGCGGGTGGATTTCCGACTTCTTCTGCCGTAGATGGATTTGGCAAAATACTTATCTTTCCTTGTCAACGTCAAGGATGTCTTGCCTGGTCATTGCAGTCTGACAAGGAAGCTTCGATATCGGATACAGTTTTGAGTCCTCCGTACAAATGGTCGACTTTTCTCTCTCTCTCTTTGACTTTATCGTTTTACTTGTAAAGGAATTGGATTCGATTTTCCTTTGGGCTGTAAAAGAGAGTCAAGCAAAAAGCAGAGGAAGCGGAAGAGAGATTTTATCGCCCTTTTGAAAGGGAGTTAAGTGAGCATAGAAAAAGATGCTGGCTAGATGGAGAAAGTGAAAGGGAAAGGGAAGCAGCGGTCGAAATAAAAAGAAACGTTCCTTCCCTTTGGATTCTCATATCTTTTTCTGTATATTATGTACTCTACTCTACTCCAGTAACTTGATCCCTTTTTCCAGGAGCTGTCAATGTGAATGAATGAATGAAGGAAGGAATTTTATATATTTTTTAGAGGAGCGTCAACACGAGTCAGTGTTGTGGTCAGATATGATTAAGTATCTGTATATAGGAGACTACGTGTTGGCAGAGTGAAAACTGCAGTTCATAAAATAAAATGAAATAAAATACAAGGTACAGTGTCCATTTGGCATCAACTTGAATAAATAGCCGGGATAAAAAAGGAAACTCAACTCACCCGGAGGAAGAAGAGAGAGCCCGTTGGCAGCACATTACGCAAGGAGCGCGAGTCCGACATCCGAATCGATTTCCCATCCTTGAACCACTGAAATTCGCAAAATTAGTGTATCGTCATTACATTACCCACTCTTTTAAAGCATCTTGCAAAATTCAATCTAGACACAACTCCATGCCATTTTTATTTATTCATAAACAAGGAAATTACCTGAATTTCCGGCGTTGGATCGCCGTCGGCTCGACAATTCCTGCAGAAAAAAATAAATAAAAACGTGAAATTTAATTGGTAACTTCCCTCCGTTTAAAAAATTATTTTTTCCGCTTTAGACTCCTAAAAATAGAAAATATTTCAAACTGCATACATGGTAACGGGTTCATTTTTAGGGACGACGGAGTCAACAGGATGCTCGAGGATTCGAGGTGGGCGGCCGGCTGCTCCTGATTAAATATAAAAAGACAAAAATACAAAATTAGATCATGTGTTATCAAAATACAAAACACATTACACCCACATATTCATTATACTGTCTAGAATTTTAAATGCGCAGCTTAACACAATTTTCTCTCGTTTTTATGAATATTATGCTTTAAATTTTTTTTTCAGACTTTTCCCCTTTTTTCAAAGCAGGAGTAGAAGGACAAGAATTTAAAGTTTGCAGCCATTTAATGCCAGTGGATCTATTTTTATCTCCAGTAACTCTAAAAAACTAAGTTACAGGGAGAAAACCCAACTTTGTAATTTAAGTTGTTGTATTTGTTGCTGTAGGTATAATATATAGTCAGCATTTCTGGCGCATCGTCATAAAACGCAGGTTTTTCTCCAGTGGAAAGTCTTGTTGTCTTGTTTTTGTTCCTGTTGGAGTTAAACTTGGTCGGATGTATCATTATTATCATCATCATCATCATTATGATTACGGTGGTGGAGTTATCAAAGGATTCCCATAATTTTATCTCCACCCTTGCCCACAACTCCCTTCTATATGTATTACATATGTATATAAATAAATGTGTGGCAAAGAAACTCCATGAAATTTCCTGGAGACTTGAAGCTGAGAAGCTGGAGCTGGAGAAAATACATAGAGAAATATCCCTGTTTTCGTACAAAGTGAGCAAAGGGAAACTAAACTATATATACTTTACATATATATATAGAGAAAGTACACCAAAGCACACCACACCACCGCCACCCGGCCCGATAACACCCGGGTAGAAACTTTGGCCATTATCTGCGTTTATCATTTGGGCTGGTGGACGACATATTGTGTCCCATTGTATCCCATACATTGTATGTACAATGTACAATGTATTTCAACTTGACTCCTTCGCTCGTGTCATCCCAAAAGATTTCATCTTTAAAACTCTCGCGGAAAAAAAGAAACAGACTGGCGACTTTCGAATCTCGCGTGCTGACGCGGCAATCTGAATCCGAATCCGAATTCCGACTTGCCATCTCATTCCGTATCTCAAGTCACCGAGAGCATCTTGGATGTAGAATCTGTGCTCCTGCTTTTTGTCCATTTCCATGCACACAATTTTTTCTCGGCTGTCTCCACATCGACATTTTTGCTCATTTCTTTCCTTTTATCCCCCATCTTGCCATCTGTTCAAGATGTGAAAATTACGACTTGTCTAATCTCCACCTCGCGTCAGCATACCCAACACACACACACACACCAAACATCGAACGCGGGATCAGACCCGACCCGACCCCACCAGACTTTTGATGCCCATCAAATGGCGAAAACATCGAGTTTCATATAAAAAGCAAAGCATCACATTTTTGTTAGCAAAATATGATTTCCCTTGTATTTCGATATTATCCAGATGCCCTAAATCATTTCGTCGTTACGCTCACTTTCTCCAACTTTCTCCGTCGACTTTCGCTTGTTTTTTCCTGTGTTGCTCCATCCTGACTTGTCTGCCATTTTTTCATTTTACTCTTCCATTTTCTGGACTTTTTTCTTTCTCCACCTCCACATCAAGTTTTTCACAAAAAATCAGGCAGAATCAGCAAAAAAAAAATTCCACAAGTTATGAAAAAATGGCAACTAAACAGAGATCGACTCGAGAACAAAATGTGAGTTTAATCAGAGGAAGATGTTCCACTCGGAATTTGAACTGGATGATTGGAATCAATTTTTAAACGAGCATTTTTCGTAGTTTATTTCTGTATCTATTGCATTTGATGTATCCATCCATATCTATCTATCTAAGGTATCTTGTATCTTGTATAGGAATTTCAAATTGAGAATCTGAGCCTGGAATGGAAAATTGGGAGTGAGTGGAATGCTGAAAATATTTACTGGAAAATTTCAAATTCCAAACAAGAAGAAGCCTCGCATCACATCATTCATCTCATCGATGGGATGAAATCACGCGGAAAATATTTCCAAGCGCGGGACGACTCGACTCGACTCTCTCGTTACTGTACATACAAAATGTACATGAGAAATATTTATTGAATGGGATGTATGCTGGATTTTGGATATTTTCGCCTCCTCTTTTCACTCTTCACTCTCTCCTCTCGCATAATAATATTGCATATTGTACAGTGGAGTAAAGCACAGAGTAAAGAGTAAAGTAGAGGATGCAGAAAATAGTTGAGAGCCGCCGGATGCCGTGTGTGCGAAGGAAGGAAGAGTGAGCATGAACATCCTAAAGTGATTATCCTAAAACTTTCTCTCCTCCTGCTCCGGGCAGAATTGTTCGACAAACTAATATTGCTACAAGAAAGTCACAGTCAAAACTAAATCCACACACATTTACTTTAACTTCCATCGTCATCTTTAACGCTAACGCCAACGCCAACGCGATCACAAGTGCCAAACCAACTTTCACTCTTACTTTTCTCCCTCCAAACTTTGTCGCAGACACACTTACACTTACATACACTTATCCTCATATTTTGATCTGATATCAAATGAGATGCGAGACGAGAAGACAGCAAAATACATGACTCCATTTAAATTTCTTCCAGTTAACTCTTCTTCTTCGTCGTCTTCTTTTCCAGCTTTTGCTCTCGGCCACTTTTCACCTCTTCAATGGCGAATATCAACTTTCCCATCATTTTGCTCATTTTTCTTGCAAAAAACTCAACACCTCACCTTATCCCCAATTTATCAGGATCAAGAAGAGGTGAGAAAATGCCGACTTTATTTTAAATGAGAATGCGCAACTTTTTTTTATACTACTGTTGATTTTTTTCACAGCTTGACACTGATTTTTGCATGCCATGCAGTGTATGCACCGAAATAGGAGTCATCCATAATTTGATATGCTTGTGGGGGTTGAGGGTAAAACAGAACCAGGATTTGAGGGTGAGTCTGAGGATGCACCACGACTGCGGGGCGCATTGCAGCAACTCGAGAATCATTTAAATTCAAATTTGATCAGTTGCCGTCCCAGGGGGCAGCAGCCCCATTTAACTTTAGAAAAAGGGCACAAGCAAACAAATAAATGCACAAACAGTTTTATCCAACCCCCATCAGTCGCCTCCTTACGCGTCTGTTCACGTAAAAAAGGATGGATTTTATGCATGTAAAAGAGAAAGTCCGGGGTAAACTGGTGTTGGGAACTATTGTATTGTGTTGTATTGTATGTAGGAATGTAAATTTATCAATGAAAATTGAGGGCCTGAATGGAAGATGCTAAAACTAAAAGAGGCTTTGGAGGGCTTCAAAGGAAAGAAGGGCGGCAAGAAGTGCAAATAGAAAATGTGACAAGGAAACGGGTCTATTCCCGTTTGCTGGCACTTTCACCCGGGTCGCCCATGCAATTCGGTCCAATGTTATGCAAGGCGACCCAATGTTATGTCATCAAATAGAAAAGAGATTCAATCCCGAGACAACGACAACGACAAGGACAAAGAAAAAGAAGTCGAGTCAATTCCTGGTGTAAAAAAAGAAAGCAAAAGACCCAGATGCGCTGCCGCCTCTCCCCGATTCTCCAGAAAATGGTTCAAACTGTCAGGAGAGTCCTAACAGTTTTCTCCAGGATTTGGCTGAGGATTCCGGATTTTGCATGCAGATCCAGATCCACACCCACCCACTCACACCAACATCCTCCAGCATCCAGCCCTTTTCCTATGAGACAGATGGAATGGGAATGGGAATGAAATGGTGGAGCATGAAAAGGACACATCTGGAGAAAGTTTGCTCTTGTTGGCTCATGAAGTTGATTGCATCATTTCACAATCCAACGGAATTCCCCTTTTTTTCCTTTTCTATCTCATTTTCTATTTTTCAATGCCCTTCTCTATTCTATCCATTCCTCGTCCCACTTTTCTCTCGTTGAATCCGATTCGGATTTGGATTCAGATTTGGATTTGGATTCGGATCTGAGATTCAGTTTCGATTCAAATGCAGGTTTTCATCTATCTGCCTTTGACTTGTGCTGGGGGGCAAACAAGGAAGTAAGGAAGGAAGAAGAAGGGAGTCTTGTGCATCTCATATCAAAGATCAGAAAAACGTCTTTCCCTTTCATTCTTCATTTACGGTTATGACCTATTAAAGTCAGCCTGAGCCGGGTCTCAATCGCCCCTTGCTGTCGGCCATTTCCATTGTAAATAAGAAAATTCAAGCAACCCGGGATTTATCTCCAGTATTTTCTCCAGACTCACAATGGGAATAAAAAAACTTTGCCGGGGATTAATAACGTGAGAACCGGATTCGGGATCGGGATCGGAATCACTTTTCAACTTTTATTCGAATCGCTGTTCAATTGGATTTGATTTTTGCTTTTCATCCCCGAATAAAAGCAAGCAAATGAAGAGCGAAGGAACAAGTTAATGAAATGAAGGTGAAAGCAAAGGCTGTAGGGAAAGTGGAGAAAGTAGAGGAGTGAAAGCTTCTTTCTCCATCCAAGCCCAGCTCAGTGAAAAGAAAAGATCGAAAATAAAGGGAAATAGATGCAAAAATAATCTGTACGTGTTTTATCCAGTTTTTAAACTGAACCAACGTAAGCTGAACTGGAAAAATAAAAAGACGGAGCAGAAACTTGCACATCATTTTGAAGCATCTTTGTATGAGGAAAAGAGCGGAGATGGGAAGAAAGATAACAAGATGCAGGAGGGAGAGAAAGTGAAAGAAAGTGGAAGGGAAACAAACAAGTTACTCTTCCCTCTCTCCACTTGTACATTTACTTTTTTTTCTTTTTTCCCCAAGTTGAAAAACATACATTGAAAGAAATGTACAAAATAATAATATATATCTGAATCATCTAAATGGAGAAAAGACGAAGGAGCAAAAGAAGAAATCCGTTAAAAAATGAGATGACGTCCCTCTTCTCGGGGATAATCATCCCGATTTTTCATCTCGTCCACAGACTTCGTGACACTTGGCTCACTCCCTCACTTTTCCAACAGAGCCTCGGAAAAATATTGTCAAGAGCAAAAAGAAACAGCCCAACAGAAGAAACCAAGCTCAAGAAAGAAAAAGTCGAAGGAAAAATGAAATGTCACAAGTTGCTTGTGATAAAAACTCGAGTTTTTTCTTGTTTTCTCCCCTACCAATTTTTCACAAGCCAAAGAAAGAAAGAAAGAATCCAACTCACAACTATTTTTCCAACTTTACTTTTCCCTTTTTTCTTCGTCTTCTTCTTCTTCTTCTTTAGCACTTCAATTTACCCCGACAACTTGATGTTTATTTTTATTCAAATTTTCATTCCTTTCTCCAAATCCAACAAAGAAAAAGAAGAAGAACATCAGTATGCGGATTTTTTTGTACTGTTAACATAATCATTGGAACTAATTCTGATAATTAAATTCCCACCAACTTCTAATCCAAAGAGAAAGGTAAGTGAAAGTTGGAATATCAACTTGGATATGATTGCGATACATTTTATCAAGTTGTGGTTGATACACTATGTACGTGTATAAATATAAATGATTATTCACAGGTGCAGCCACGAGAATCCCTGCTCCTGGGATTTTGTGGAAAGTATTCCATGCGGAATAGTTTTCCAGGTTTTGGGCCCATATCATTTAAAATTTGAATCAAATGTGACACATTTGTTTCTAGCGAGAAAAGCGGCGCTAGAGGAAAGTCGAAGCAATTCAGCCATCTCGTGTGTTGGTGCACTTGGAGAAAGTTGCAAGACAACTATTTGAGATTCTTGAACAACTGGGGAATACAAAATAGGAATAACGAACGGAGAAATGGGAAAGTAGAAGGCAGAAAGAGGAGAGGGTGGAGGTTGGAGGATGTTCCGTCCTGGAAAAAGTTGAAAAGTCACGGAGACACGGTGAAAGGGAAGGGGGAAAGTTGAGTCAAAAGTCAACTGGCGGCTTCCTCAGAATTTCAAATCATTTTTGTAACAACCCCAAACCAAAGAGAGAGAGAGAGAGAGACTGACAGAACAAGCCGAGACTTGAAGCAGCATCCGCATAATATATAATAATAATAATATATTATGGAACAGAACATGAAATAACATAACCAAATTCCAAAAGTATCTCTTTTGACTTTCAAAATTGAAAATGCAGTTAGCCAAGTTATTCACACGTGAGGGAATCTTTCTTCCTTGTTGGCTGGCTTTTCGTGGGTGGAGGTGGGCATTGCATTGACACAGACCCTGGAAAAGCTGGAAAATCCCGGAAATTCCACATTTATCCCGCCACACTCCAGTCAGGCACGTTTGCCTTCAATCTCTGCTTTCGCCGTCCGCCTTTTCGACTTTCACCTGGAACTTTCTCCGACGTGTTCTCCAATCGAGCCCATTAGCATACGCCTACACTATACATGTACAGGTACAATGTACACAGCCAGACATTTTAAAATAAACGGGCCCAATTAATTCTATTTTTACCCACCATTAAAAATGGTGAAAATTTTAATGGTGTACCAATTCTTTCCTCGAAATTGTGAACTTTTTAAAATCTTTCCCATCGTTTTTGTGTATTTTATTTTTATTTGTACGTTTTTTCATTCTGTAGAAAAACGGATGAGGGGAAAACAAACCAAGTCTGTCAGGTTACTCCGAACAAAATTGACAGCATTAGGGATGGAAAGCGTTGGAGCTAAACGGGAGAGAAAGAGAGACAAGAACGCTGCATATGTTTTAGTAAATATGGTGACTGCGGCTTAAATATGGACACCATTTATGAGAGTTAAATGCGTTTTAATAGGACTTTTATATACGTGGAAACTTGGTATTTGATACAGTGAAGAGTTTAGAGTGAGGGAGAGCAAGTTGAGTAGTTGGTTGGATCATATCATATGATATCATATTACATTATCCAGGCAAAACCTTGTTATGTTCCCCAAATGTGGTGGTGGATGGATGGATGGAGAAAAGCAAGCAAGGAAACAGCTCCAGGACATGAAAACACACACACACAACACACTCCATCTCCTCTCTTTATCCTCCCACTCTCCCTTGTTTTCCTTGATTTTGTGCATATGAAAAAGAAGAGAGAAGTAGAAGAAGTAGAAGAAGAGTCAGCCATCACATGACATCACCATGGTTGAAAATACTCTCGACAAAGTCCTTTGTGATCTCTCTCTCTCTCTGTTTTGTTTTCCCTCCTTCACTCTCTCTCTCTTTCTATTCCTCTTCTTTTCTCGTGTTCTGTATTTATGTTTGTGTGTGTCTGTGTGTGTGGTGAAAAGGGAAGGTGGCCTGGAGCAACTCAGACGACTCACTATGACAATGAGGAGCAAAGATGGAAATGAAAACGAGAAGGCAAAAAAAGCCTCTCTTGATATATAAATGTATACAATATTTATACCATACACTCGCAAAACCTGGAGCCCTCTTGTCTATCAACCCACAACAAGTTTCTCTATGAAGACTTGGATACCTCTTAACCGTCCTGCATACTGTATATTGTATATATACATAAAATACTAGAAAAATGGGACTTTTTTCACCGGGGATTTAGCATACGCTAAAAAAGCTGCTCATCCTCTTCCTCCTTGTTGCTCTTTGCTCCGGCTCTCACTCGACTCGACGTGCTTATCGCACTTCTCGTCAACTTACTTTTTAAAATTCGGAGCTGAGCTAAGCTGGGGCGGGGAAAAGACGGGGGTGGAAGCTTTAAAACCCACCCATTAGCTTAACATAGCTCATCCCGGATTTTTAGACGGGAAAAACTTTGTAAACTTTGTCACTGTACCCAAATTCAAACCAATATTTAAAATATTGCTGAGTACCGTAAATATGATATTCGACAACATGACGAACTTTCGTCAGAAAAACACGTTTTTAACCAAGGAAATTTAGGAACAGGCTTGAGAAATTTTGCTAGCCATACATGCATACAGAAATTGCAAATGAGGGGCTAAACTGTTGTTGTCCTTGTTTTGTTTGCTACTTCTTTATCTTAAACTTTGTGGGATTATTGTGATGCGGTTAAGTCGCGTTCTCTGTCTTAATTCCGCCAGCACAAGGGAAAATCTTCGTCAAAATTGACTGTTTTGCATTCCCAAGTCTAAAGAACAAGAGAAAGTTTAGCAAGAAGTTAGGATTCCTCGCTCATTGCTGGGATAGAAATACAAAATCCAATCCAACCACGTGATTCGATACAACGAATGAAAGGAAATTCCAGGAAACAACAAGAGAAACAATTCCACAAAATTCTTGCTCTGAACTCTGGATACTGCTCTCTGAGAAATTTCTATGGAAATCTTCGAGACGTCTTCTTTTTGCCTTCAAAGTGGATTTATGCGATCAATCATCTGGCAAATGACTTGTAAAAACTGTTTTAGAAATTACCATCAAAATTCAACTAATTACAAACCAGTTAGTTTTTCAACATTGTGCCAATTTGTGTAACTATCGAACGAAATCCATAATGGCCACAAGCTAGCAAATTTCTTTAGGTTGCCTTTTAATCGACCGAAATATGTTTACAAGTATTAAAACACGTCCCATTTTTCATAAATCTCCAGCGGAAACCTTATTTCGTCCCAATTTTGTATAGAATAGTTAGCTGGAAAAAATTGTGCTTATTTTGAACGGCGTTGAAATAATCGTAAAAGCTGATTGTGATTGGCTGTGTGAATTTAAGGTTCAAGTTGAAGTTGACTTGAAGTAGAAGCAGGCGAAAATTGTGTAGGCTCTCTTTAAAATCCTGTGCTTATTTTTTCCTTTTTGAAAAGTGCTTCAACCTTCAACTTTTCCCTATTTTGTCGTTCCTCTTCTCGAGTTAAAACGTGAGGCACAACTTGAGCTCCCTTCCCTTATTTTTTCATTCCCCAGTCGATAGACAGGCATACAGCATACAGACAGACAGGGAGACAAACAGACGAATCCTCAGAGCATCACCGTTTACTGTTATTTCACGAGAAAAAAACCAAAGCAAAGTGGAGCCAAGGAAGGAACGAGCGAACGCCAAGTCGATGTTTAATCTTTTTCCCCCTGGAGGCAAACCTTTCAAATCAATAACTTTTCACACTCCTTCCCCGCCCTCAGCCCTCTCAACACTCAACTCGACTCGATTCTGTCGGGGAATGAGCCAAAGCCCAAGTGAGTGAGAAAGTGAGTGAGTGTGAGTGTGGATGCGGCAAGAAAGTCTGCACATCAATATAGAAGAAAAACACTCTGGGTGTGAACAAACAAAATAACCGCATGGCGACAAAGCACTGAAGAAAAATGCCGACAATATGTAATATGTAACATGTACAGATCCACAGGCATGTGTACAATATACATACATAGATATGGAGAAGCGCTGGAGGAAACACAAAATACAATTTATATATCCATCCTGGAAAAGGAGGCTTAATGCGTTTTCTAAATGTTTTGCCAAAAAATGAGTAAAAGCTTTATTGAAAATCAAAATCAAGTTAAGCTGTCCAACCACACTGTCACATTTCACAATTTACCACACTGTAATCCATACAATATATCTACAATCCTAGTTCCCATCCGCCATTTATACATAAATATATTTAATGGCGGATCGGAAAATTCAAGATTTATTTACACTTTCCCACCAGGCAAATTTCATCCCGAAACTTATTTATTTCCCTTCCCTTTTTTTGGATCACTTGCCAACATCCGAGTCGGAACTTTTAGCTACACTTTTTCGGATTATTACAAAAATGTGGGGTCTTCCTACAGATTCGGGGGTTTCAGGTCCAGGAAAGTAGCAGTGAAAAAAAAGCAATCTGTTCCGGTATGTTTTTAATTTGGCACAGTTCACACCACCCCGTAATGATAATAATAATAATGATGATGATGATAATCATGACCATGATATTGCTACTGGTGGCCGCTGGACCTGCATGAAAAAAACTGGACGAGGAACTGGAAGAGTTATGAACTCTCGAAATTGGATTTGCTTTTTTTTCTCCATCTGCTCCTCTCTCTCTCTCTCTCTCTCTCTCTCTCTCTCGCTCTCTCCCAGAAAAATGCTGGAGTGCTTTCCATTTTTCCCCACCGCAATTATTCCCGCCACGAGTGAAAAAAGGAGAGAAAGGCCGAGGCGGTGAGAGAGAGTGAGCCAAAAATGGGAGAGAAACATTTATATTTTCTCCATACATAGTTCAAGACACGGACTCTGACTCCAGTGGTGGGAATTGCAGTTTGACTTTCTCTCTCTCTCTCTCTCTGAATTGGAATTGAGGCCAAAAGTCTTTCTCCAGACTTTCTTCTTTGCTTTTTTTCTTTGCTTCCCTCCGACTTGAAATTTCTCTCGATTGAAATAATCGATGTGGAGATTGCCCCATGGCCATAATTTTTGACCGCAAACACTGCCCACATAACGACGACGGCCCGGCATCGGAGAGCATTGCAGAGGAGAGAATGGCAATCCGCGGGGGAAACGACCCTTCATTTTACGCTCTGTCGAATCCTCTCCAGTTATCCAGAACTGGAACCACCAGTCTATGCACTCTTGTACATATACTAATACAAATACTTATGTACTTGTACAATACAAAAGGGGGTATGTACAAGTTCTTGCAGGAGGAGTACAAACTTCCAATTTGGCACATTTATTTTATTTTCCTTGTCTTTGACTTTGGTTTTGCTTTTGGCTTTGACTTTGACTTTGTCGCCGAGTGGCCAAACAACACATTTAAATTCATCCCCTTTACTTTCTTTTAGAGAGAAAAATAGAGAGAAAGCAAGAGAAACTTGGAGAATGGTGAAAGAACAAGAGAAAGTGGCTTTTCCACCCAAACTCGAGTAGTTTTGTGCTTGTTGTTTCTCCACGACATGTCGTTTACTCATTGTGTGTGTGTGTGTGTGCGTGTATTTGTGTGGTGTGCAAGTGCTGCTTTGGCTTTAAGAGCTTTCCTCGTTAGTCGCAGATCCGCATTCGAACTCGACGACTTGGAATTCGCATTATTATCATTATTTGAGGGGACTCCTATTCAAAGTCAACACTGTGTGAAGTCGTTTGGGTCGCACCAAACAGCCAAAAGGAGAGACAGAGAGAAAGCAGCAGCAGACGGTCGTAGTTTGCAGCCTTCTTTGTCATTTTGGGCCACAAAGTCATTCCACATCCTATTTTCCTACTTCTACTACTTGCACTACTAGTAACAATAATAGTGAGGATAACAATGATAATACTGCACTTGGAGACAGTGGAAAATAATTATAATTATAATTGTAATCGTTTCCCAAAGCAAGATCTCCTTTTCTTCCACCTCCTCCTGAAAATAATGAGGAGACACAAGAGAGGGTAAATGCATGGAAAAATAGTAAAAAGGATTTCTAAACCGGTCGAGGGAAACTACACACACAAAGAATCAAAAGCAAAAGGAAAATGAAGGAATTTTCTTTAATTAGAGTCTGTCACTGGAATAAAGTAAAGAAGGGATGAGCAGTAGAACGATGAGAAGTGGGAGGAGGAGGGAAGAAGAAAAGGAGAGAAATGTTGATGGTGAAAAGTCAACTGTTGTCTTTGAAATTCGGGGGAGGAGGCGCCCGAGGAAATTTCCCAGGGAATGTGTGGAAACAGTTCCCAAACTATTTTCATATGTTTCCACTTGGACCTGAATTTGAATTTGAATTTCAACTCTCGAGTTCAAATCGGAATGAAAATGTAAATGTAAATGTATGCCGCAAAAATTTGCCCAGTCGAGCATAAGTTTTGCCGTTGGTTGGTTATTTAACCTCTAGTTTCAGTTTCAACTCCAACCCTGGAAATTTCCTGACTGCCAACAAAGATTTCCAATTTAAGTTGGGGATTTTAATAACTTTTGTAAAAATTGCGAGACTCGCTCATTTCGGAAATATTCATGTATATATATGCATCGGAAATCCGGATCTGAATTTGTATAAGTTTCTGAAAAGCAACGGAAAGCAGAGAGCCACAACTTGGCGAAATTGGAACTGAAAATGCGGAGAAGTTTCCAGAGAAATGTCAAGTTGTACATAAAATTTTGAAGTCTTTTCATTTCCTACGGTAAGAATGATAGCAAAAGATAGAAATACTAATAATAATAATATTATTAGTAATGAGATTAACTCTGTGCAAAAACTTTGTTCTTTTCCATTCCTTAATCAAGTTTGCTATTATTAATCTTGGTTGGATGGCAAAATGGTCAGAGATTCCACAGCATGGAGCGGTCGTCATCACTACGGAAATAATTAATGAAATAAGTGGAATTCTCCAGAAGAGCCGACCAAGTGAAGAAGATGAACCTGGACAAATAGAGAAGAGCAGCTCATCTCGACTCGAGTTAAGCAGCAGGGTGGAGGAGGAGGCGGGAGCACTTGAATGAGATGTAATGTACAGGGTAAATAGAATTAGAGTAATGGCAGAGACAGGATTTTACACAAGAAAAATACAGTCAAGTCAAGGAAGATTCAAGGATGACTTGTCTTGTCTTGTCCTGTCCTGTCTTGTCTCCCTTAGGATTATGATGAAGATTCAATTAAGAAATATTCTCTGTTCTCTGTGTACATTTCCAGCATGTTGAATAAAGCCTTTGCAAACAATCAGCGGGAAGCACAACTCTTCTTCTTCTAAATCCAAATCCTCATCCTCTACTTTGCAAAGTCAAGTGTATAGAGCATCTTTTAGAGCTTCTCTGCGTATACTATGTGTAGAACCCGGGTCCCCGTAATCGGGACAGACTGGAGAAAGAAAAAGACGGGGAAAGTGCACGCGAGATGAACCCAAATATTTGCACACATCTCACATCCACCTGTCCATTATTATTTTCATTAGCCAACCTGGGCTCAGGCTTTCACCGCCTTTCTCTTTCCAGTTTTATCCTTTCGTTTCCTGTCTATACATATTTCTCCATCTTTTTCAAAATTCTCCAACTTTCAACAGCTCCTTCAATGTGATTAAAAGGAAAAGGAGAGAAAGAGCAACTTCATCATTTTAATGAGTTTAACCACTATGCTACTTAACTAATTCCACTCAAAACCAAAAACATTTCCAACCCATACTAAAATATTATGTAAAGACAGGGAAACTATTTCTAGTCAAGTCTTCAATCGTCAACTCTTGAGGATGGATCTTGAAATTTGGTAGTATTAAAACAACCAGCTGAAGCTAAAATTCGTACTATAATTAAATTTAATGCTGAAATTTCAACTATTTGTGGTACAGATATACAGCAAAATTTTAAATATACCTTGCATGAAATAACTATCTATCTATAATATTGGATCAGCTCTATTTTCTATTTTAGAATTTTCGCAACTTGGCATTCGACTTCATTCACAAATATTATTAAAAGATACAAATTGCCAGTAACTCATCATTTAAAGGACAAACAAGACAGTTAACATTGATCTGTGTGTTTAAGACTGTTATTTACAAGTATTTATCCAACGTGAAATACATATGCACATAAAATAATTCACGGCCAGCGTTTTAACTCATTTCTACATAATCCGCACCTTTGTGCTAAACGACTGTCAAAAGGCTAAACTTGGACCAAGTTGGTCACCCACGAACAACTTGTAAAAAATGAGGTTAGTTAAACAACTTGATATTAAATTTCACGGGTTGTTTATTCAAGAAAAGTCAGAGCAGGATCGAAGAATAAACAAGAGAGAGAAATTGACGACTTTTACTCGTACGTTTGTACATAAATGTTGGTTCTGGGTGAAATTCTGGGAAACAAGATCTAAATCTGTCATCGGACCACATGAAAACACATGTACGCATAGAAGAATATTTACAGCATGGACAGCATCTGCACTCTTTCATTTTCTCTGACCATGAATTCTCATTTTTACTTCTCGGTTCTGTACATACAGCAACAGCCCAGTCGAAATGTAATCCATGCCATGGAATGGAATCGAATGGGATGAAATGCAGTGTAAAGAAATCCTACCTTTTGGTTTTGGCCAAAAATAAATCTAAATACAAGGAAAGCAGAGCAGAGCAGGGCTTTTGCTCGTGATGAGGATAATAATAAGCGTAATAATAATTAATGATCCAGTAGTAATGAGAAGGAGGCTACTCCAATCTACTCCATTCTATTCTATTCTTTTGTAGTGTATTGTGGTGCATTGCATTGGATGGGATTGGACTGTACTGGACTTACCGCTCGGCCATAACCATAATAATAATAATAATAATGATGATGCACATTGATTCCCTGGACTGTGAAGATATGCTGGTAGAGAGAGAGAGAGAGAGGAGAGAGAGAGAGAGCGAGAGTTGGGAGTTGTGGAGAGTCCAGTTGTAGTGGAGTGCACTTCAATAATTGGAAATGATGGAGAAGGCGAAAGTCTCAAGTGGGCAAGTTGAAGAGGAGGGAGAAAAGAGTGAAACTGCACTGACATTGGCAATGACTTTACCTTGGCTGCCTCTCTGCCTCCCTCACTCACTCACTCACTCGATGGATAGACGGATGGATTGTAAAATTTAGTGGCTTCGAAGGAGAGCAGAAATACAGCAAGAAGAGAGAGAGAGAGAGAGAGAAGAGTTGAGTCTGGAGTCGCAAATAATTATTTGCCTAGCACATCGTCCAAAGCCCAAGCCAAACACTGCACAGCACCAAACATCAGAGCACAGACAAGATCAATGTTTGAAGATCATTACCCAAAAAGTTTGGTTTCCTTTTCCGCCGGCTCCATCAGTTTGTTCTGCGAGTGTGAGTGCGAGGACGAGCTCAGCTAAGCTGAGCTCAGAGAGCTCCCCTTCACTCCCTCGCTCAATGAATGACAACAAGAGGAAAGAAGAAGAAGAAGAAGAGCAGAAGAGCCGCTCGCTCATCGACAATCCAATCCAATCCCGGACCACCACCACCCCTGAGCAAATACCAAATACCCGCTCCCGCTTTAATTTATATGAGTACAAGTCTTTTGGATTTGCCCTCACTTGCTTTGCTTTGCTTTGACTTGCCTTGCCTTGCCTTGGATTGGGGTGAAACTCTGGACTTGTCTCGTCCTCCTCAACATCAAGGCAGGAGAAAGATTGAGATGGAGATAAATATCAGTGTGTGTGTTGTATGTATTTACGTGCATTTGTGCCAGCTTCTCTCCTACTCCTAATTATGCATATTATTGTGTTATTAGGTGGTGCGGATCCCTTTGATTGTCACATTTAAATTCAGAAACCGAGTTGACTCGACTCCGCCTGTCCCCCTGTTATTTAACTCCTCAATGACAATAAGAATACTGGAATCGGGGAATCGGGAATCACATGAAAATGAACCAAATTTCCACGTGTCTCCTGCCTGTCGATCACCAAGGGATTCCAACTTCACTTTGTGTTTGTACAAGAATCCCTCTCTCTTTCGCTCCTTCATTCCCACAGACGACAATGTTTGCTCAATTTGCATAATGAAGCGACTTTTATCAATTCACAATGAATGATGAACAACTTCTCCGTTTTGCTTCGTTTTAACTGCCATTTAAGTCCGTTTGCCCTTTTACTTTCTTTAGTCCAGGAAAATTTTACTTATTTTTCAAAAACAGCCCATTGTTTGTAAATTGGTCTGAAAAAGTATTTTTAAACTTGATAAAATATTTGTAAATAAAATATAATTGGGTTTTACACAAAACTAGGATCGTACGCTCTTGGTTGGAAAATTCTGGTTATAAAAAGAATCCTTTGAATGTTGTGGACAAAATTAATTCTAAAAAAAGATAAGGAAGGAAGGAAATGGATGAAGAATGAAATGCAACTTGTTGGGTCTCTCTCTTCCTCTGCATTTATATTTTACGATCATGGGATTGATTGATATGTAAGGAAAAAATGGCCATTGGCTTGGTGGGATGGATGGATGGGTTGCTTGGCTGGAGCTAGAGACGGGAAGCTGAGGCTGGAAATTGCGATTGACTGGAGATTGAAACGAAATGACTGTGCGGCTGTCTCTCTGCTGGGAAAGACGGACGATAAACGGAGGACTGAACTGAGGAAGAGAGAAAAAATGTATGATGAGGAAAAGAGATAAAAAATAAATGGTGGTCGTCCTTGTCCTTGTCGGGATTCTGCCAGCCATGCCATATAAATACCAATCCTACGTAAAATATCTTACACAGTAGAAGACCCTCACTTGCTCTATATCACTCCACCGCCTGTCTATCCTTCACACACAAAAAGCAGAGCTGGAAGCGGAAGACAAGAAAATGGGCAACTCTTCTTCCAAAGAGAGAGAGAGAGAGATATGGCGAGATAGGATTTCCAAGGAGCCAAATGGGAAAAGTGGACGCTGCCTTGCATTCGTGGGCTTTGACTTTGACTTTCCTTTCTTTCTCTCTTTCTCCATGATGCTTTCTCCAGTCAGTTTCCCCAAAGAGAGGAAGAAGAAAAAGGAAGAAGAGTTGAGGAGTAAGTGAAGGATAGAAATCGAATCTATTTTCTCCATCATATTTACAGAGGATTTTCTGGCGGATGCCTCTGCTCCTTCTTCTTCTTCTTCGTCGTCTTCTACTATTTCGCCGATATCACCAGCCATTGACTTGGAATTGAAGAAAGACATTGCCTTGGCCGTTGCGTTTGCTGCTGTTGCGGCTCGGAAGCGGGCAAAAGTGGAAGCGGAAGGGGACGACGATGGGGAAAATGAAATAAATTCCATGATCAAGTCCAAAACCTGGAGGAATTGCACCGAATTACCTTCCCTCGCCTCAACTATCTTTTCCCTTCTCTTCTTCTCATTCTCTTATTGTTCCTTTTCTTCTTCTTCTCCAGCAGAATCAACAGACCAAAACGAACAAAAGCTTCCAATTCGAATTTCCAGTCTCAACCACCCGGCGAATGGAAAGAATGTATCTCTACACTGTGCAACACAAAGTGCTTTTTCGATACTTTTTTATCTGCCGCTTCATCACTGACCACCGTCAAAACTCCAGGCTAAGAACAATAATTCCAGAGCTGGAAAACAACGTCGATTTTTTACTCGTCTTCAAGGTCTGCGGTTTTTCAGTCCGGCTTATCCAGGCATCAAAATCCTATCACTGGCTCTTCTGGACCGGAGACTAAACTACTTTGAAACTTCTCACACCAAATTTGCATGGATT
>JAQIVE010001134.1:0-27417 GCA_034698285.1 Sminthurinus bimaculatus
CCTTTCTCCTACGATTACGATATAGACCGGAAATCGAAATTCCGATTAATCGATTATGACACATTACACATATACATAGCACAGGCAAACAGGCTGCAATCGCATTTACTCATACATACATATGTATATAGAATTCTGTTGTCTGTCATCTACAAAAGAAGCTGCAAATCGAGCTCCAATAGCAATAGCGGCATGTGCAAAAATAAAAGTTGAGCACTGCATTTTCCTGGAATGGCTTTACACAGGAAATTGGCTGCAACTTGGATTACTCCTATTGATGTTGACATGCCAAATGCACATGTATTGTATATACTATAATATACTTACATGCATAAAAACCTAACCGGCTTCCTTCGTCCTTCGCCTTTCCAATGAAAAGCATTTAGTTTCAGTTGAACCAAATAATTAAACCATAAATGAAAAGGCTACTATTACACATATACACTTGAACGTACAACTGGCATAAAAAGAGGCAAAAGGCAGTCGATAAAATATGAGACGAGATTAGTCATTGACATTAATACAATAAATGGAGAGGGAATTCTGGGGGGTCAAAACCAAATTCCCATTCTCCGAAATTTAATATTAAATGTCGAGCAATACCAAAATAATATATTTTGTGTATATTGTATATACACATCTACTGCCATACGATTACGATTATTACGACCCACATAATTCACATTTTTCACCATGATTAATGGCATCTCTATTTTATCCCGTTTGTATTTTTTCATCGAGAGCTCCAAATATAAAATGAAATGAAATGGCGAAGAATGGGGATAAACATTAGGGAGGCTTGAAAATTGCAAAAAGCATTTTTAAGTGTGAAATTTTTCTAATATTTTGTGTACGGGAAAACTGGATAAACATACAAGCATACATATAAATACTTTTGTATGGAAATCAATAGTTTTATTTTTTATGATGTGAAGCTGCGTCTGTGTATACTAAAATGTGGATGATGATGAGGTGATTGATTTTTTCCTCTGTTCTTTTTCCTTGCAGGACTTTTATCATGGGATGTGGATTCATCTCATGTGGATCTAAACTGTGAGCTGTTGAATTTAGCAAATTCATGCCCCGAAGGAGATGAAGCCCGAAACGGTAAGAAGAAGCAAGACGCAAAAAATATTATGAAGGTTTGGACGATAAAAAGTATTCTAAAAAACCTTCTGAAAAAGATTTTCTGTAAAATCCAAGGAAATGCTACACGGAATACTTTTAATCGTCCCAGCCTCACACATGTATCTTTATGCATTCACGGAATATTCCACAGTGTTCTCTCTTTTTTTCCCTGTACCTTGGAAAATGAAAAGTCAGTGTATGTATGTACACTCATATTTCTGAACTCTGAATCTGTGTCTGACGATGATGAAAATGCTATAAAAGAGAAAAATCGCATCAAATATCCATCGAAATATGTGTTCCAAAATCCATAATGCATGCATAATACATACATAATCCACGTTGTTAACATGGACGTGATGCCAGAATGATGGAAAACGTGTGTGTATAAGTATCAATGTAGTATGTATGCATGTGTGTATAATAAATATGAGCATGTACTCATTTCTTGTCTGGGTTTGCATAGGTGAGAAATTGGTGCAGTGGGCTTCGGAGAATTTGGTGGTTGAAGTTTTGATTCATTCCCAAGTCAATACTCTTCAACAATGTATGAAGAATCTCCTGGCGAGCTTCACTCGTCACAGGCACATTATTCATGCCGGCTACACTTTCCAAGGCTCCGGATCCTGGGCCCTACAAGTAAGTTATAAAACTTATTGTATTTCTGTACATACTTACATGTATAATATTATCGCATAATATTAGATCATGTGTTCATAGGTAGTATACTGTATACAGAAAATCCCTTCAAACCCCATCAAATAGACTAACTCTCCATTTATAGACAGAGTTAAGTTTTGTTCCCACATCAGACTACTGTTATATAATTCTCATGTATGTATGCATGTATAAACTGAGAGACCAACCAATCATCAATATTCATTCTTCACTATCCTCTCAATCCTCAATCCCGTTTCAGCTCATCTCTCCAACATCTTTATTTCATTTTCATCTTCTTCTTCCTCCTGTTCTATTTCTTCCTTCCGCAGCATAAACTTTGTTTCTCCACCTCTTCTCCTTTACTTTCCTTTCGTTTTTCCTCATCAGCCGTCTTCTCGTAATACTGTTTGTAGTGTGGAGATTGTAGATAGAGTATGCATTGAAATTTCCACTTGAAATTTCTAATGGCCACTCTAGATTCTAGTCTAGAGTTTAGGATGATTGTATCTTTCTGGGTTATTTTATGCTATGTATGCACTCGACTCGGAATTTTCTCCTCTTGGTTTAGACCATTAGTTGTTAGCCGAGGGTTGAGGGGGGAAACGTCGCTATGAGTTAGCTTAAATTTCATTATTTCCTTGGAATAATTCATCCTCTCTTTCTCCTCTCTCTCCCCCCTCCATTTCATGGTTCATTCCATCCTTTTTTTGCTTCTCCTCTCAACTCGACTCCGCTTCTGGATTTTGGATGAATTACAGCCATTATCACGATAATAATGTTGTAACTTTAGAAAGCGGGCGCATTTATTTATTTTGCAGAGCCTGGAAATTGTGGCTCATCTCTAGTTTTTGCATTTTTTGTACTGTGCGTTTCTACTTTTGCTTTCACCACAAAATGAGAGGCTTGGAAACAAACGTCAAAGATTTAGCCTAATGATTTGGTATGTATGTACTTGGTCTGAAGGATGAGAAAGGATTAAATTATTTTAGTCGCAACTCGCAACACCAAAGTTCAAAGTAAATAAATAAATGAATACTTGTTTTTGAAAAAAAGGTTTTCTATATAGATTTTTGCATTCTTTAGTACTTTTTGCAAAGAAAGATTGCATTTTTTAGAGACTTGCATCAATGTATGTATATATAAGGATGAGGGTGCAAATTATGCCATGACTTTTGGCCATTTTTCTGCGGTAGCTATTCTAAAAGCATGCAAGTTTCTTTATTTACTTAACTACGGGATTCCCAAATCACAGACAGATTTTTTTTATCCCATTAACTTTTGATACACTTTACAATTTGCGGGCGTAAACTTTATAATGCAAATGCAATGTAACCATATATTGTAAATAAGATACATTGGCAGAAAACGTGCAATTTGCATTTTTTGCGATCCATTGCTCATTCTTTGAATGCTTTCGCCTACGCAATCGATGAAAATATTTTAATGGCTGTATCTATATTTAGCTAGTAGTCAGTGTCAATATCAAAATGCTCGTTCCGATTCCCGTAATATAATCTTTAATGGAAATTCCGTGTTCCGTTCATATTAAGGAAAATGCCAAAGCTTGAGTTGGATTTCACTAGATTGAACTGAATTGGATATTGGATTGAACCATCTCAAGTTTAACTCATCTCCTCCTGACAAACAACATTGAAAGAAAGATGTGGGCGAAAAAAGTTTTCTCGTAGTTACGCTCCCAGAAAAAAAAGAAAATCTTATTTAGACACAATAAAAAAAGTCAAGCTGAGTTTATCAGTAGAATTTGTATTGTAGAACATGTCACACCATATAATTCTAGGTTAAAATATTCATCCATCTAAAATCTTAAACGAAACTGAACTTTCTGAACTGAGAATTTGTATATGAAAAATTTTTGACGTTTTTGTTGCTTGTTTGTTTTGCGTCTGTTGACGTTGTATAGGACGGAACGTTTTCATTGAGTGATTACCTCGAATTGTGGGCAGAGCCGGAGGTCCAACGAATTTTGTCGGCGTACAAAGGTGATATAAGGTGAGTATCGTTAAAAAATTGCTGACTGTACAAAATTTTAAGAATACTCAATTCTCTCATCTAAAATGAACAATTTTTTATGTGAAATTTCATGTAAAAAGTGTTTCAATGCACTGTGCGAGTGAGGGTTTGTGGACGCAGGAGCGTTTTTCCAAGGAGCCATTTGCAAAGATGTGCCAAACGAGTGTGAATCCACCGGATCGAATGTCCCGGGTGCACAACTCGGGCATTTCCTCCTTCATCGAGTACATCTCCAAGATGCTGACGCCCTCGCCCCTCAAAGAGATTCTTGAACCCAGTGAAATTGTGGGCAATATCCGATTTAGCCATCCCACCCTCTACGTTTTCCCCGGCGGCCAAGGAGACGCCGCTCTCTTTGGAATCAACGGCTTCAACATGCTCATAGACGGTAATTATAAAAATCATTCATCATTTAAAAATTTAGCAATAAAGTTAGCATTCATCCACGTTTGACAATTTTCACCTTTTTTAAAGCAAAAAGTAGAGCACCTTTATAAAAAAGTTGGCGTGAAAGTTCCAAATTGTAATATGTACACATTTTGTAATGATTGCCCATAAAAAAAGGTGGATATCCCCGGCGCTCGTGTTTCTGGGACTTCACCCGTCACCTCGATAGGTTAGATGCAGTTCTGCTCACCCGCGTCAACAATAACTCAGTGGGTGGTCTTAGTTCGGTGATTCAGCGGAAAGTAATGAATCAAGTGTACCCTCAAATTGGACATTTTTTTGGAAATGTGCTCGAGAGGAAAGGCTCGTCGAGTGGGGGTAATAATAATACGTCTAGTGCATTGACCGGAGAGAAGGACAAGGAGAAAGAAGCCTCATCGTCGTCGTCACACGCCGAGGACGGCGAGCAAAGACTCCTCGTCTCTCTCACCGACGAAGGACAAAAGATGCTGGACAGTCTTCGTAATCTGGTGAGAAAGCACAAATAAAATCCCACATTTTCACCATCTACACACATGTGGACCATATGTACGTACTACGTACAAAACAAACTTTCGACATGCTTTATCGGAAAATCCGGATATTTATACCCTGGATTTGGAAATATGCGCTGAAATGCTGATTTACAATAGAATCCACATGTATTTATAGTTACTATATAAAAGTAACTGTGATTTCGATCGTATTTTTATTTATGTAGTATGTAGTATGGTTATTTATATATGTTGTTTATATTGTTTGTATAGAATTTGAAACCACACCTGTGCTTCCGAGAAACGCATATAGAGCCCATCAATCTGTACCACAAGGTGGGTCATGGCAAGTTGGATTTGTACATTCTCAATCCCGCCAGGGACTCGCGGGAAGTCAAAGAGTTCCTCTCCAGGTGGAATAGTGATTGTAAATCCTTTGTCTCCTCACGCATCTCCTCCCGCCACGACGGCAAGGACTTTCAGTACCCCGTTCTTAACTTAGTTTCCATTTGTGCTCTTCTCGTGTGGCAACCCGCTAATCCACGTGACCCCATCACCCGGTACGCTCATATTACTTTCCTTTTCGGCGCTTCTTCCTTTTAAATCGACATACATATTATCTTATTATGCAGTTAGGCATGCATATAAATTAAAAAATTTAGGGAAAGTTTTTTTTTTTAGGAAAAATTCATTAAATTTCACACATTTCAAGAATACAATTTTTTTCCAAAGGCATTCCATTTTTAAAAGAGATTCGGAACCTTATTCTAAAAAAATCTCGTCAAATCTCATGAAAATTTGATGGAGCATGATAAGAATAGTTTTTTGGAGAGTTGATGAGATTTCCATGACAACCCTTAGAAAAAAATCTCGGAAAAAATCTCATGAAATTTTGATACGATTTCGGCCGAAAATCTTACCAATTTTGGTCAACTTTTGATGAGAATTTGATGTAACGTCATAAAAATCTCATCAAAAATTGTCAATCTTGTCAAATCCGATCAAGTTTTCAAGAGGTTTCATAAGATTTTTTTCTAAGGGTAATTTCTCAAATTCTCAAGATTACCGATCAAAATAATATCAAAATTGCTAAGAATATCAATCAAAATAGTATCAAAATTCCGTGAGAATATTTGAAAAGAGTTGTTTCTAAAAAATGTATCTTTCTAAGCTAAAAAGCACAAGTTTTGTAATTTTAACAAAACGTTTTGACACAAATTCAGATTTTAGGAGTAAAATATTCTGGAATTTAAGAACCGTTCAAAATACAAAGATCCAAAATGATTTCTTTGCGGAAAGGTTGAATTTTCCTACTAGACAAAATAGTTTTTGTTCAACAGAAAGAATGGAAAGAACAAGTTTAAGTTTAGGTTTGAGCATTAAATTTCATTGAACCACAAAAGAATGGACGGCAAATGGCGATAGAAATGACTAAACTTTGAAAACAATGAGGTTATTTTGGCATTATATTGTATGTATATATATATGTGTGTGTGTATAGAATCCTTTTCCCGGGCAGCACGCCCCAGCACAAGATCTTTGAGGTGCTGCAGAAACTAAAGCACTTGGAGTTCCTCAAGTACCCCGTTTGTTCCGCCAAGACGATCGCCGCCTCCAACAAGAGCAAGGTGAAGAGCGAAAAGGTGATTTCCGAGGCGAAACAACAACTCTCCAAAGTGTCCACGGATGGAAGTCTGTCGCGTGTGTCGGGCCGCGACTCCTCCAACACGGCCGCAGACCGCGGCGAAAAAACTATAACTTCGTCACATGCCATCGCCAATGCAGCTGGAATCCCTCCCTCCGGTCTATCAAAGACTTCCTCCTCCTCCTCCACTGCGGCCGCCATCCACCACCAAAAGTCCACCATTTCCAACAATAAAACTGCCTCCTCAACCACAACCGCAGCTTCAACCACCACCACCACAGCTGCCGGTGAAGGAGTGACCACCGCGGACTCAACTTCGACCATCTCCTCCACCTCCCACACAAACACAAGTTCTCGGCCGCGGGACTCCAAGAAGAAAACCGTGGCCAGCAGGGTCAACTCCAACTTGGACAGTAATAAAAGTCAGAGTGGGTCCTCGCCCCTGCAAAAGAGACAAATTAGATCGTCATCGACGACAAGGGGTGGTAAAACCACAACAACAACAACATCTTCAACCACCACCTCTGCAACCACAACCACAAAAGTACCTTCCTCCTCTTCATCCTCATCCAAAGGTCCGTCATCGAGAAAGGTGTCCGAGCCCCCATCCGCCGCCTTGAACAAGAAGAGTAGTCCGACGAGTCCCACCAAGAGATCGATCGGCGGGATTTCCCAGGAGAAAATCCACAAGACGACCTCTTCGACCTCGACGACCTCAAAATCTTCCAAACGACCCCCCACGACTGATATTTCCTCCCCCATCCCCCCGTCGACCCCCCTCAAGTCCGCCAAGGACGCCACAAACCGCCGCGTCATCGAGTATAAATCTCGAGCCGCAAATGCAAACGCCGCCGCCAGCGCCACTTCTACAAAGACTGAGATTAAAAAGAGAAGTTCGAGTGTGGCGGCCGCCTCTGGAAAACATTCCAGCACTTCCTCGTCCTCCATCCCCAAAACTAGCAGTACCACCACCAGTGGGTCTAAGTCCCCCAAAAAGATTGTGCCCCGGTCCAGAATTTCCGCATCCAGCAACAACAAACAAAAGGAAAAGGAGTTGGCTGCAACCGCCGGAATCGCCGCTGGAGTGGTCGCCGCCGTTGCGGTCGCCGCGGAAATTGTCAAGGAAAAAGCAGCAAACGAAAATGAAAATGAAATTACCGAAATTTCGAAAAAAGACTCGATTCCCTCTGCTGATCTTGATTTGGAGGCAGAAGCGGAAGCCGGGGGCGAAAACAAGATCCGAGCCGAAACAAATGGATCAATACTCACTGAGGAGGCCAAACAGCACCGCAAGTCCTCCCAAATTGAAACTGAAGCGGAGGCTGAAGAAGCCCAGCAGGAAAAAGAAGAAGAGAGTGAAAAGGAAAAGGAGGGTGAGCCAACCCTTGAAGCCGAAACTGACTTTGAGGTCGAAGGGGTGAAAGAAAAAGAGAGCGAGCAAGAACCTGAGCAAGAGGAAGAGCAACCCTCTAGTCTACCCCCTAATTTCCTAGCCACAGAGTCCGGCTCCGAACTCTCCTCCCTTGACCATATGAGTGTTAATGAAAACGTGGAAACGGAGAATGAGCCCGAGCCGGAAACAGAGGGTGAAGCCACCCCCTCAATCTCGACGAAAGAACCCTCCACTCTCCAGGCCACCGAATCCGAAGAAACTGAGGGCGTCCTTGAGTCAGAGTTGGAACAAGAACAGGACGAGGAAGAGGAGGAATACCTCATTGTTGAAAAGGACGAATCCTCCACCGTTGAAACAGAAAAACAAACCGAAGGTGAAGGTGAAACGGAAACGCAGGCTGAAATCGGGATTGAGTCAGAGCCCTCCAGTTTGACAACTGTTACGACTACCACAACAACAACAACTGCAGCAGCAGCAGCAATTCCTCCAGCCGCAGATCAAATTGGAGGGGAGGCTGAACCCGAGGTCGAGGACGAAGACAAGGATAAGGACGAAAAGGACGATGAGGATGTTGAAATGGAGAACGTCCAAGATAAAGTAATTAACGAGCCTACCGAAGCACAAGCTGAGGATTTAGCTGAGACTCCAGCTTCAGCTGATATTACTGAGGAAAAAGATCATGAGGAAAAAGAAAAAGATGAGGACAAAGATAGAGCCTCTCCATTACCACAAGCGGAATCGACGGCCGACGAGGCGGATGCGGATAAGATTGCATCGGCCAAAGTGGAACAAGACAATCAGAATGAGAATGAAAAGGAGGGCGAGCCAAGTATTGAGCTGGGGTCCAAAGCAGAGAATCAAGATGAAGATGAAGATGCAAAAGTTGCACTTTCAGCAGTGGCAGGAGAAGAAGAAGAAGTAACAGCAGCAGTTTCCGCCAATCTGGAATCGCTCACGTCCCTCTCCACTGAAAATGAACCCACAACAACATTACCAGCTCGTAAAGAGTCACAACCAAAAGTAGTTGAGGAAACACAAGCCCAAGTCGAAACTTCAGCTGATGAAGGTGATAAGGCGCCCATTGAAATTGAAACTGTGGAAAAAGTTGAACAACTCGACGCTGGAGAACAATCCAAATCCGAACCTGAAATCCAAAGTCAGGACGATGAATCACGCGTTTTGTCGTCTTCTGATGCTAAAGTTGATGATGCTGGAGATGAAAGTAAAAATGAACATGAAAATCTCCAGGACAAAGTGCCCGAGTCAATGGAGAGTGGAAATGACGTTGAAATTGCCCCTAGTACTACCCCTGCTACTACTACTCAACTCGATAATGAAAAGGATTCCAATGCGCTCCAGGATATTCTGTCAACTTCTTCTCCAGCACAAGAAGAAAAAGGAGAGGAAGAGGCCACAGAGGGAGAAGCTGCCTCAAGTGTGAAAAATGTCCAGGATTCGGCTAATATACTCGAGTTAAAGGAGGTGGTCGATTTAGAGCTGGGACTGCCGCCTGAAGTCGAAGTGGGCCGGTGTCGACCTGAACAGGAACAGGAGAATGTGGAGGAACATGCCGGTGGAATCCAGGATGAACCCCTCCTGGAAAAACAAAGTGCAGCTAGACTCAGCCTTTCCCATGAACCAGAAGTTGAGTCTGAACCTCAAGAAAAAGAGGAGGAGAAAGGAGCACAAGAAGAGACGGAAACGGAGAAGCCCACATTCGAGAAACTCAATGTTTCTTCTTCTTCCTCTCCAGCCACTGGACAAGAAGAAGAAAAGCCAGCTGCAGCTGAGGAGAATGGAGAAGAAGAGCTCCAAGGGAACAATCTAAAGCTTCAACAGGAACAGACTCCAGAGCCAACGGCAGAGGAAGAGAAGGCAGCAACCGATGCTGTCGACGAACAGCAAGACAAAGTGCCGCTCGCTAGAGAAAATGAAAAGGAGCAGGAGGAGGGAAAAGAAACTGAGCCTGAGCCTGAAACTGGATCTGGAGTTGAGTCTAAAACCCAAGACCAAGAAGAAGAAGAAGGAGTAGTAGGAGTAGGAGTAGTAGAATCTTCAGCTGGAACTGGAGAAACTCCTCTAAAAACATCAGACAAAGTGGACTTGGAAATTTCTTCAAGTCACTTTGCAACTCCTCCGGGACTCGCGAGCGAAAAGGAGGTAGAAAAGAAAGAGGACACAGAAAAAGTGGATGAAACACGTCAATTGGCGGAGAGTAAAACAGAGAAAGAGAAAGAAGAAAAGGAAAGCACTCTTCCTGGAGAAGAGTTGGAAACTGGAGAAAAATCACCTGATGATACACATAAAGTATCCTCCATAGAACAACAACTTGAACAACCCTCACTGTCCTCTACTCAGACACTCCCGGATGAAAAACAAGACGACCAAAAAGAACAAACAAAAGATGAGACGGAGGAGGAGCTCACTAAAACTGACCAACAAACTTCTCTCGTACAACAACAAGAACAAGGACAACAACAAGTTGACTCTCCAGCTCATCAATTTGAAGAGGCCGAAAAAATTCCGGCTGATGAGTCATTTCACGCCCGTGAAAATGAAAATGACAAAGAACGCCGAGACTCAACTAAAACTGAGGCTCTCGCCACAAGCATAAAACAAAGTGACATTTCTCCTTTATGTCCAGACTCTGGCTCTGGAGCTGGAGAGAGCGAGTCGTCTCCATTAAATATTCAGCAACAAGGACACGAGCAGGAGAGTGACGAGACTGCTGCTACTCCTGCTGCTGTAGTTGCAACACAGAGAAAGGACTCTGCAGAATTGATACGTGCAATTGAGGAGGCCTCCACGGAATTAGAACCAGAACCAGAACAACCAGAGGACGACCGTAAAAGTAAAACTGAAACTGAAACGACTGCTGTTATTCCTCCAGCAAGTCAGACGGAATCACAAGTGACAGGCAGCGAGAAAGTCGTGGACGACAACGACGCTCGTGCTCATGATGATGATGACGCTGCTGCTGCTATTAAACTTGCAGATTCCACTTCAACTTCCACTTCAAAGCCAGAGACAGAGACAGAAATAGAGACAGAGAAAAAAGTGGAGGAGGAGACGAAGGAGAGCCAAGTAAAACAAGTAGGAGGGGAGAAACTGGAGCAATTAGAGGTAATTCCATCAACAGCCAGGGAGGTGGATGAACAAGATGAAAATAAAATGTCCACTTTACATGAACAACATGAGCCTGGACAACAGACCAAAGATACGGCCGCGGCGGAGTCTGCAGAAGATGCAATCCAGAGTGAGACCACTCTCGATGAAAATGACGTCCAATTCAATGTGATAGAACCACAGAAGCCCGGGTCCGCACCAATATTGACACAAGATGAGGACGATGAAAAAGAAAAGGCGGATGAGGGCAAGCCATGCCTTGAAGACGAACAAAAATTAAAGGACTTGATTTCTTCTACTGTACAGCCAGAGTCAGAACAACCACAAAAAGAGGACATTAAAGATAAATATCCTGGAGAAATACAACAAGAACAACAACAGCAACAACAAAAACAACCTCAAGAGGAAGAGGAAGACGATGAAGAAATTGTGGAGGGAAAAGAAGAAAGGGAGCCGCTGGAAAAGGAAATAAGAAGAGACTCTAAAGAAACTCCAATTATCCGCACAAGCACCTCGGCGGCTGAGGAGCTGGCCGAACTAGATGACAAACTAGAGGACAAATTCATCCGTCCACTCCCCTTTGAGGAGACCCTGGACAGCGAAGGCGCCATTGAGAAAATTCTCCAGATGAAGGAGAAGAAGACTGTTGCTCCAATTCTGGAAGCAGAAGCAGAAGTAGAACCGGAGCCTACGCCAACTGGTCCCGCTGGCCCTGGCCAACTGGTCTCATCCACGGGTGTCCCAGGTCAAGCCCAAATTTCTGCCCACACTCACACTGCCCCAAGTCCTGGTGGAGTTCCCTCAGCAATTCCCTCAAAATTGCCCAGAGAGTCTCGAGAGGTGATTCGAACCCCTGATGAGGTGGCTGACCTCCCCGTCCATGAAGAGGTCGAGCCTGGTACTTATGAAACCGATGAGGTTATCCCGGACAATGAGGAGGACGAGGGGCTCGAAGAGTATTCTGAGGAGGATCCTGGAGTCGAGGCCATTGAAATATCAAACTTGCCCCTCACTCCGACTGCACCCGCTGGGCCCGTTTCTCCACAGGCTCCAGTTGCTGAAACAAAAGTTGACACCAAAGAGGCGGAAAAAGAGCCTGTGGAACCGGTCGAATCGAAGGAACCAAAAGAAGAGGAACAAGAAGGTAAAATACAGGAAATTTCTCCAGTTGCCCCAGAATCGTTAGTAACTAGTGCTCCTGATCAAATAACAATTTCGCCCGAGTTCATCCACCAAGAAATCCTTGCCTCGTCCTCGGAAGTGAATGGCGGGGGCGTCGTCAACAAAATTGATGCGGCGGTCTCACCTGTCCTCGAGTCCCTCCTTGGACAAAGTCCCACTAAAAGTTTCCCTCCTGCTGAAGCTGATCAAGGGGAAACTGAAGTCCAAAAAGTTGAGGAACAAATTGTATCAGAGGAACCACAACAATTAGAGCAGACAACAATTGACAGTGAATCAAACAAAACCATCATTGAGACTTCTTCTTCCTCTCAGCTGGAATCCAAAGAGCCGGAACAGCCAGTAGTTGAAGAAAAGTCTCCGACTGAAACTAAAACAGATTCGGACAACAAAGCTCCGCATCCTGGAGCCATCCAAGAAGAGGATGAAGGTGAGGAGCAAGTCCAAGAATCAGAGCCAGAACCAAGGTTACAACTAAAGGAAACGGCGGATGTTTCTCTTGAAATGAACAAAATGCCCTCACCAGTCCAACCCATGACCTCGGTCGTCATCACCCCCTCAACTCCTCCCGTACACATTGAAACCTCCTCCGAGTTCCCCTTTGAAAAGGAAAAGGAAGGGCAGCAACAACAGCCTGAATCTTCACCTCAAACTCAAACTGAATCAGAAAAGCAACCGGAAGTTGAGGTAAAGACTCCAGTTACAGCTCCAGCCGATGACTTGGTTGAAGAATCCGTCTCCAAAGACGCTACCTTGCTCACGACTAGCGAGCGGAAACTGTCCGTCAGCGACGACGGGGACTCAACGACCTCATCTTCCGCCACTCCGCTCACCGCCGTGTCCAAGGACAAGGACTCCAAGGACCCCTCAAAGACTGACAAAATTGACGAGGAACTAAAAGCACAACAAGAAGAAACCGCAGAAGTCCAAGAAAAGGCTGAAGCCCAAAACGAAGCTGAGCAGCAATCGACTTCCGTCGTAGAAAAAGAATCTACAAATGAGGAAGACAAAGAACCCGGGGAGAAACGAGAAAAACTATTTACTCTCCCGGGTGATGACGACGAAGAAGAGTCCAAGTCCGAGGTGGACGACGACGACATTTATGAAACGGATGAGCCCGCAATGGGTGCCATTCGGTCCGGACTTCTCACGGCGGCCGCTACCCTGTCCGCAGCCGTCCTCTCCCAGTCTCCCGAAGACATTGCCATTATCCCCAGTCCGAGTCAGGCCATTTACAATATCGGTGGGGCGGCGGGTATCGGACTTGGTCTCGGTCTTGGAATCGGCCTTCCATCCCCAACTTCAGCTCCAGCTCAATCGCATTCTGCTTCCGCTGGAGTCGACCTCGAATCAGCAGGAGCTCAAGACGACGAAGAATCCAAACTTTTGCCTGAATCTGATAATGATAATAATTTAGCTGCAGCTGGCATTGACACTGAAGTTGTCGGCGAGAAACTCGAGGAGTTAACAAGCCCAGGGATTAAGCAAGATGAGGATGATGAACAGCAACAACAACAAACCGGGGAGAGAAAAGCCTCGGCAACTTTTGCTTCTGTTCCTGGAGAGGAACGAAGAGAAAGTCAGAGTGAAAGTCAAAAGCAAGGAGACAAAGCGGATGACGATAAAAGTCCAACTAAACCCACAAAGGATGAAAAGGATGATGAATCCTCCGTCATTGGAAAACATGGGTCATCCGCCTTTGTGTCTGGAGAAAAGGAGGAACCGGAGAAGGAAGAAGAGCAAGTCTCGGAGCAGACAAAAGAAATAATTCCGTCACAGTCGGAAAAGGAGACATCCGTCGTTGAATTAGCAAATAAATTGCTTTCACTTGAACCCCAAAGTCCAGAGCCAGAGCCAAAGCTCGAGTCTCATGAAATATTCCAGCAACAAAATGTCGATATCACGACCAAAACCACAATAACAACAACAAATACAAAAGCCGAGGAGGATGCAGAGTCTGCAGCAATTTCGTCGGCTCGAGATCAAGATGAAATTGAAATTGAGGCGGATGTTGCTGCTGCATCAGCATCAGCTGACAACAAATCCGAGAAAATTGGAGGAGAGGAACGTAAAAAGACAGAAAAAGAAGAATCAGAAATAGAATCAGATAAAGTCCCCGTCAAAAGTAGCACAAGTAGGAGTAGTTCCATTGCCCCCGAAACAACAACAACAAAGGAGGAAGAGGTACTCGTCCCCGACTCTCAGTCTCGTGATAAGGATGAAAAGGAGGGGAAAATTCTGGATTCCTCCAGCTCTGTGATAGCTGAACCAAAATTAGCCCAAAGTTTGCCTAATACACAAGAAAAAGAAAGTGGAGAAAAAACTGGAGACATTGACGGTCCTTCTCAATTAGTTGACCAATTAGTCCAAGACAAAGACAAAGACAACGAGGAGGATGATGACGATGTTGAGGAAGAAAATACAGAATCCTCCCTGGTTGAAGGGGCGGAAGTCGCTAAAGCGGAACAAGTTGTCACGGCTGTCCTTGAGGCTGCCGACCGGAAGGTGGAGGAGAAGGTCAAAGTGGCCGAGGAGATTGTCCAGGAAGTGGAGGAAAAATTACAGCAAACTACCACAACCACAGTGGCTTCCGAAATCGACTCTTCTGTGGAGACGGTAGAGCCAAGCCTGTTCCTCCTGAGCCTGGAGCAGGAACGCCGGAAAAGTTCCTCCACCTCGACCACTGCGGCAACTTCCCCTCAATTAACTAGCGAGCAAACGCCGGAACAAAGTGAAAAAACTACGACGACTACTACTACTACTAGTGCTGTGATAGACCATAATCAAAGTCAAGAGGATAAAATTGACACTGGAAAACTTTCTCCAACAATTGAATCCGAACAAAGAGTTGGGGAAACGTCAACTTCAACTTCAGCTGGAGAAAGTGGAGAAAAGGACTTGCTTAAATCTGACGACTCTCCACCATCCTCGTCAACTTTAAAGGGTGAGCAGAATGAAAAATCTCTTGAAAAGGAACAAGAAGTAGAAGAAGCAGAAAAAGTATCAAAAGCTCAAGTCTCTTCACAAGAAGAAGTTGAAGAATCGGGAGCTGGTGACGACTTTACCCAAAACGCAAAAGTAGAAGGTGAAGTAGAAGAAGAAAGCAAAGTGAAAGTGGACCCGTCAAAAATTGAAAAGCCCGACTCTGCCACGACAGAAACTGGCGGAGAAAAGACGACCGACTTTGTTGAGTTGGAAGCCAGTTTGGTCGACAAATTGAAAGAAAACCAGGGAGAAATCCGTGATGAAAGGACGATTGAAGCTGGAGATGAATCTAAAGCTGCAGCTGAGCTAAAAGAAGAAGTAAAGGAAGGAAAAGGAGAAACGGACTCTCCGTCCCTTGTCGAAGAGAAGGCCGAGCGAGAGAGTTCCGAGAAATCAATCTGTTCTTCCCAAAATCAAAAGGAGACGGAGAAAAAAGAAACAGAACAAGAAGAAGCAGTCCCAGACAAATCAAAGGAGAAAGCAGAGGAAGAAGAAAAGAAGGGGGAGGAGAAGCAAGTGAGCAATGAATCTGTAGTCAATATGGGTCAGAGTCTCATCCAAGAAAATAAATCAATCGTCGACTCTCTCCCAGTCTCCTCTTCAGTCACTCTCCCCGATACTACTCAAGTTGATGTGGATGTGGAGGTTGAGGAGCAGGAGCAGCGGCGGAAAAGCAGTGTGAGCAGCCAGCTGAGCTCTTCCACGATCGACGTCCATGCCGATGTGCATCAGGCTCCAGATAAACCCGAGGAAACAGAGGACGCGGAGTCTCATAAGGAAATTTCCCAATCATTAGTCACACATGCCGCTGCCAGTGACAAGAAGGGGGAGGGAAAGGACGAGGCTGGAATTTCAAACTCTACAACTCAACAACCAACACCACTTGAAAATGAGGACGAAACGAGTGTAACGACGACGACAACGACATCGACAACGGCGTCACTTCTCTCAACAGCCGAACAAGAGCAAAATTCCATTTCTTTCATCTCACCAGCAGAAGCAGCAGCATCATCATCATCAACACTACCAGTCCATGTCGATTCGGATGATGAAAGACTTTGCAAAACTTCAACCGGCATTCAAAATGAAATTCGACTCCCAGAAAGCTCAAAAGAATTGGAATCAAAATCAGGAGCAGAAATAGAAATAGAAACAGCAACAACAACTTTTGAGTCGGATGAACAAAAGAAACTTGAAACCGCGATAAAATCCACAGCCGATGACGACGACGACAACTCTCAAAGTTGCAAATCAACTCCAACTTCAGCTCCAGTACAAGTAGGAGGAGAAGAAGAGGACAAAAAAATTGGAGTGGAGAAAGAGCAGCAGCAGGAGTTTAGGAGGAGTAGTCAGTCTGCTGCATTGTCAATTGTGGAGGCAGAAAAAGAAGGAGTCGATGCGGGACTCGTCAATAATATTATCCCTGTGGAAAAATTACTTGACTCGGAGCCAAAATCACAAAGCCAAGCCAAGACTCAAGATTCGGATTTAGCTGGTAAATCTACTGGAGAAACTGGAGAAGAGACTAAAGAGGCTAAAGAGTATGATGCTAAATGTGGAGCAAGACGAGTCTCGGCATCAATAGTGACGGAGATTAAAGAGGCAGAAGGAGAAAAGGGAAAGGATGCACTTCTCCAACAACACGAGGACAATTTAGAGGCCTCGGAAAGCCGAAAGAGTTCATTGTCTCTGGGCAAGGAGTCCGTGGTCAGTGGTTCCACGGTCCGGGAATCCGATGACGACCAGGACCACGATCACGACAATGACAATGTCAAGGAAAGTGCCCATGAAAATGATGGAAATTATGATAGACACGACATAAAATTAGACTCAAAATCATCCAGTGGTTTACTAGAAGCATCTGATGAAAGTCTCAAATTCACATCCATTTCTTCTTCCATTTCTTCGGTGCCAGAGGGGCAAAAGGAAGAAGAAGAAGAAAAGGCTGAGCTGTCACTGTCAAAATCCGGAGCTGAGCTACAGCCAGTCGCATCATCATCATCATCAACAGTAGAATCAGCTTCATCGGTGGTGGGACAAGATTTATCCAAGGTAGAAGTAGAGGAGACACGTCGTTCATCAAAAAGTGGCCAATTTACTACTCTCGATTCAGCATTCTCCGTCTCCTCCGCTACAACCTCAACCTCAACTTTTACTTCCTCCGCTTCTTCCTCTTTTGCTTCTTCTACTCAGAAAGAAGGGGAAGAAAAACAAGAAGATTCAGCACAACAGCAAGAGCAGCAGCAGCAGCTTTTAACTTCTAACTTGGCAAGTCAGGAGGACAAGTCATCAAATATTGAGGGGATTTCTTCCCATGAAAGTGAAACGACCGCCGACTCCTCCACAAGTCACAGCCAAAGTCATAGTCAGAGTCAGAGCCATGAACAACGGAAAAGTAGCCAAGCGGGTAGTGAGACTGAGATTGAGATTGATATTAGAAAAAATATCGAAACCAACTCTGGGTTTACAGCCCAAACCAAAATTGAACAAGCTGTGAAAGAGGAGACCGTTGGGGCGGAGGATCAGTCCGTTTTTACTACCATCACTTCCTCCTCCACTCATCTTCTCCAGAAGGAGCAAGTTATTGGAGCAACTTCTTCATCTTCTTCCACCTCCTCCTCCGTGATTACGTCGTCTATCTCCGCAGCATTGTCTTCCTCCCCAATTACGATCCCGCCAACTGGCAAATCCTCGACCTCGACCATCACTCGTCGATTCAGTTCACAGGAGGTGGGCGGTGAGAATATAAAGTCCGACTTGTTATCTGGTAAAAGAAGAGCCTCTGAAATCACAGAAATTGAACATTCCGAGGAGAATTATGCACCCAGCTCATTAAAATCTGCCGCATCTGAATCCTCCTCCACCTCCTCTATCCTCACTGGAGAGAAACACCTGGGAGAAAGTTCGAGTCCAGCACACCATCAAAAGGACGAAATTCCACGGACATCTCCCGGCGGCTCCTTCTACGGTGGCTATGGCTACGTCTTTGGCTCCGCCGCGGATGACGAGGAAGAAGTTGAACAGGAGGAGAGTGTTTGTGGAGAAGACTCCCAGTCTCAGTCCCTATCGACCCGGGACTCAATTCAGTCTGTTGTCCTGACCTCTGACCTTCCCGCGTCAACAACGTCCGTTGACTCAGTCATCACATCTACCTCTAGTGGTCCACTCTCCTTTTCCCTAGACTCCTCCTCAAGTACCCTCGTGACAACAAGTACAACTAGTTCGCGAGATGTCAAACCAGGTCAAGAAGTGACGATGGACAGACTGACAATGTCAATGACCAGCAGCACCGGGCCAGGTCACATAATGGCCATGTCCTACGACCTGATGGATGAAGGTTCCTACAGCTCCGGGGATTTTAGTGACAGTCAGTTGAGCACGGTGGCCGGGATGGGGGGCCGTGAGATGGAAGAAACAGAGACTTATGAGGAAAGCGGAGACGTTGATGGAGACGATGAGGACGTCCATAACTACGGCTATGAGGAAATTACGTCTGAAACTAGAAATATTATTAGTGGACAACTACAGCTTGACAACACAGGCAACCAAGTACACACAACGACAAACACATTAACATCCACAACATCATCATCATCTCTCGCTTCCACATTAACATCAACCTCAATGTCAACATCTGCGGCCATTCATGTGGTTCAGTCGCAGGACTTTGAAAACGGTAATTTTCCCATTAGCACTACTACTACGACAAGCGGCGGTAGCCTCACTGATAATGTGTCTGCGGCAACCTCGACCATTTCTCATGGACCTACTACTACTACTACGGCGACGACGACGACAAGTAGCAACCTAAATACAAATGCCAACACAGACGGTAATCGTAACGGCAACAGCAATGGAAATAGCAATGGGAGCAATACAATATTAACAACAAAATTTGAAACAAGTAGTAACGGCAATAACAAAGTGGAGGGAAGCAAGTCCCTGGAGAAAAGTTTCATCGCCACCACCATCGAGGAAAAGAGTATTGGCTCAACTAGCAGTACGATTACGAGCAGTAGTATCAGCGGTGCTAGTTCCAGTAGTAGCAGTAGCATTATTAGTACAGCAGTTCCATCCTCCAGCACTACTAGTAGTAGCAGTAGTACCACAATAACTAGTAGTAATATAACTTCTTTGGGCACAAGCGAAACGAAAAGTGCCGCGGACGAAGAAGAAGACATTGTCAAAACTTGGGGAAAACCACTCGGATTGCCCATGGTCGTCGACGACCAGCCTACTAATACAAATAACAGTGGTAATAATGGTGGCAATAATGAGGGTAATAATGGAGGAGATGCCAATACAAGTGCAAGTGCAAGTGGAGGAGCTGCTGCCGCGGCTTCTTCCTCTTCCGCTGCGGCTGACTCGAGCAACCTGGGAAATATAAGAGGGGGTCGAGGAGGGACACCCAAGAAGGATCGAAGTGTGGATCGCAAGAATCTGCCAGGTACTCCGGGGAAATCCACATCGGCTCAACAGCGAGAGAGCCGAGGACGAAGCCATCACCGCAGCACCAAGAATACCAATCCAATTTATGTTGATCTGGCTTACGTACCTCATCATGGTGAGTTCATGTCTCTTATTATTACTGTCTCATTATTGTGATATCTTTATAATAGTACTTATGTAATATACATATTATGTGCTACTATCTTTAGCTTTTTTAAAGGTCAAAAGTTAAAGTTCACACTCAACCTCTGTCAGTTCGAATGTGAATCCAAATCCAAACGCAAATCTAAATGCAAAAAATGCAAGTCAATTTTATTGTGCAGTGAGGCCTGGATTTGGATCTGGGTCTGGATTCGGTATTGACGTTGAGTGCATGGATGAATTGGATTGGATTCCTCTCGAGGAATAATTATTGTTGACTATTAGCTATTGACTCTGACTTTGGCTTTAAATCTTGCTTTAACTATATGACTTTGAGGAAAAGTTGCATATTTATGTATGCATGTATAATGTATACAAAGAATCCATGTAATAAAATGAGCATTTCCCGTCCTTTTTTCTATTCCAGGAAATTCCAATTACTGTGACTCGGAGTTCTTCCGACTCATCCGTTCCAGATACTACGTTTTCAGTGGACTTGAACCCTCTCGACAAGTCTTTGATGGACTTTTGCAGGGAAAGCAGGCCTGGGAAGATAAAAATCTTGGTGAGTGAACTCTTTTTCCTATAAATGTATTTCACTGTTAACCTCTACCCCGGCCTTCCTCAGCCATCCCTGTCTACAGTGTCTTTCCATCCAGTACAGTATGGGTAATGTATTAAAGTTGTACAAGATACTTACATAGCACAGCTATTTCATTGCATTCTCTCTTGTCATTCCGTTCCGTTGATGGTGGTAGATACCAATAGAAATACACACTAGATGCATATACTTTGTTTCTGTTTTCTTCATCTTTTTGTGTACCATTCATATACAATATTATGCCTTCAAACCTTCGGCTTATTTGAACAAGCCTGCTCCAAAATAAAACGAAAATGAGCATTCAATGGGAAAAGGGAGAGAAGAAATGTAAATAGAAAATATAAATGAATGGAAATACATGCAAGCATAATATGAAGAGAAAAGCAGAATTTTTCCCCTTTTGTGAAGATTGGTATTCCTATTTTCGTTTTCTCGTGTTCTCTTGTTCGCCTAATTGATGAGCAGATCTATATATCTGATAGTAATAATAATGTACTATGAATATACCTCGTCGTTTGTACATATTTTACCTATTTGTATAATATGCATAATGTGTATAGCTCCAACTCGAACCATATCACACTGCATTTCAATTTCGTATTCTCACGGTATTTGAATATGAGAGTCTAATTGACTAGGCTGAAATTGCCCTAGCTCTCTCTCTCTCTTTCTCTCTTCTCCTTCTATTTTTTAATTGAAATTTTTCCTGTAAGTGGTAAAAAAGAGGGAGCATAAGTGATAATATATTATCGACGTAGAATGTATATCTTAGTAGCTATTGGAAATTCGAAATTAGAAATTATGCTGCTATGTAGGAACAAGAAGAAGAAAATGAAGGTGAATGCGAATGCGAATGTGAAATTGAACGCTTGCTAAACGAGTCAACGCCAACGCCAAAGAGGAGTGGAGATGAAGGGCAAGTAAAAGCTAGTAAAAATGAAAGGTTTTCCAGAGATAAATAGAGAGAGTGAAAAAAAACGAGGAACATGATGGAGATAGACGAAAGAATGGTTACGTTAGGAAAGAGAAGGAGAGAGAGAGAAAACGAAAGAAAATAGGTGAAAGTGTGTAAATTCGAGGCAGCTGGGTAAATTCTTTTTTGTGTTTTCCTCCAAGGAAAAGAGTAGGAGTAGAGAAAAAATTCTTACAGATGGAGATGGAGAACGGAAAGAGAAAGAAATGAGAGGGAAGAGAAAAGATGGAGAAAGCAAGAGAGAGAGAGAGACTCGTGGAGACAGAGAGATACAGACTGCACAGAGCACAACCAGACACAGAGTCACACGTACATTCATACATAGGTACATGCATATGTGCATACACATGGAGAACAGAAAATCGATAGTTAATTTTTTCCTTCTTTTTTTCCTTGAGCAATTGTGCTTGTGCTATTTGATCGAGGCCATTCTACACTCGACTGTGTGTACATACTTTTTGCTCTACCCTACCCTTGCCGTTTCCGCTGTGCCTTTCTTGAGGATCCGCAAAACTAAACCAAAGCATGCCATGCCATGCCCTTTCATACATATATGTATACACCAATATACCATGCTACGGTGAATTCTACTCATATAATGTTTGAGAATAGAATAATATTGTGCAGTGCACTGTACAAAAATTCACCAATTCACATTTGCACTCTCTCTCTCTCTCCTTTCTATCCCTCTTTTTCTCTTTCTCTTTCTCCCTCTCTCTGTCATCTTCCAGTTCACACAAAGTCTGGATAGATTTTGCTGGATGGATGGATGAAGATCTAGATGATCAATGTAATAAATGATTTTTCGTCTCCTTTTACCTCCTTCCTATCTCCGCCTGTCTCTGTCTTTATGTGTTTCTGACTTTTTCCTTTTCCCTCACGTGTTATTGAGCCAAATTTATAGATATGAGTATATATCTGATATCTCTATGTATCTATAATACATCTCTTTCACTTTTTCCATTTTTTATGCTCCACAATAAAAGAGGTGACAATTATTCCAACCTATGACACGGACACGCTTGGCTACTGGATCTCCGATGTTGAGGATTCTCTTTCACGTAAGTTAACAATTTTTATTATCGTGTAGACTATTTATAAGTTTGTGGATTTTGATATCGATACACATTACACATTGATATCATAATGGTAATACTGAATCATCACCATAAAATAGATGACAGTTGATAGACAGTTGACGTACATTGCGAATATTTTATATCCTTACCCAAAAAGGGCAAGTATCCAGTCAAATGTGATCCAAATTTGATCAGATTTCATCACATGTCACAGTAACGCTATCAATACCTATTTGAGTCAATAATATTGAATCTTGTTCCTGGAATTTTCACAATACTTGATTGAATTATTGATTATTTGCTGAGATCCTGTGATAAAATCCTTCTTTCTCGGCTCAAAAAATACATGAAAAAGCGGTGGCTTTCGTTTTTGAATTGTACTGGGAATTAATTTAATTTCGATTTTAGTTATTTATTTTAGTCGCTGAATAGTACTCAAGTACATAAATATTGATTTGATTTTTATCATAAATGCACAATACCACTATAGGATATTATGCAAGGGAGAAAAATGAAAGAAAAACTCCATTTTATGGCTTTCACTTCATGTCTCGACCTTGTATTGTTATAGGGACCCCGTCTTTTCCCCTTCCCCCTTGCAAGTTCTTATACACATCCTTCTTATCTTGGTGGTATGAGGTTTTATGTGATGACAGTTTTTTATTTATATATGACACGAGGTTCATTTTCGTCATTGTGAATAAATGGGTTTACTGTTATTATTATCGTCCTGACTGGATATTTTGCAATATATATTGTACATGTAGTTAGTTAGACAATAGGAAGTGTGTTGTATATAGGTGAAAAGTACTTTACGACACAAGTATCAACACCAACTCATAATTCACTAGGTGCAAAATAGTTATCTAAAATGAATTTCATTTGTATATTATTCTTGTCCATATAATATAATACTGTGTATATCTATATTTATCTATGTATGTATATATATTTTTTCTTTTGCAGAAGCTAAAATCGATCTTGCACCCTCGGCTAGCCGATGTACTATAAACTTACAAGATCACGAAACTAGTTGCTCCGCTTACAGACTCGAGTTTTAAACTGTATAGACTACAGGACTAAAACCGAAACGTGAGGGCAGAAATAAAAGAAAGATCATATTATACATACAATCTATATTATATGAAGGAGAAACTATAAATGGAGAAGGAAAACCTTTCATGATATTTCCCAATCCTCAAAGACCACAAACACACATTCATTTACTTTCACTGTACATTGTACATACAATATGTGTACTTACATAATATTAAATGAACACAAAACTTTACACCGTCACAACCGAATCGACCTGAGTTTGGATGTTAAAAGTATATAATAATAATAAACGATATAACAATAAAATGAATGTACATCTGCAACTATTCTAACTACTAACTAATATACACTGAAACTTCAACTCACTACACATTTATAAACACTCACCACACTTTGAAACAATGCAAATCGTTCATTTGAACGACGGTTCGGTTCTAAAGTGTTCGAAAAGTTTCAACTAACTACTCTGTAAAACTTCCTAATACCACTGCTGCTAAACTAAAACTTTAATAAAATATAGTACATGTTGTTATCTATCTATATAATATATTATGCGGATCATCGTATTATACATTTAATGGGTAAAAGTAAAATACAACAAGCGCATGCATGCATGTACAATGTACATCGATCCGATTCGCGTACTATTTATTACAATTCTACGTCACACTACCAAAGAATGACTATAAAATATTATTTAGTATACGTACACCAACTAACATTAAAATTGTTCTCGACATTATTATGTATGTACCACACATGTACATGTTGTATTTTAAGGACAAAACGGGGAATATCATACACATACATAATTATATATATGTACATGTCTGGTGGAAATACACAATACGCAACCTGTAAAATAACTACACGGAAACAGAAAAAAAGACTATGAAAAGTAAGTAACTTATATAATATTATATTAATAGGATTATTCATCGTGTTCTTGTGTATTCTATATTATACTTACATTTTCCTCGAAAGGTAAAAAGTTAAAAAGGTAATATTTTGCTTATGTAAATTTATTAGGATAAAATGTAAAATTAATGATGGTTTCTTATGTTGTACGAAAACATTTCGATGATGGTCTCGAAAACTCAAATCGAAAGTGACAAAAAGTGTGCTATTTATCCATACTACATTACATATAATTATGAACATTAGACTTGACTTATTAAATTATCAAAAACGGTATATAAAAAATACTCTTATATACAATACGAATACGACCATTGTTTGAACAATTTGTAATATATATGTAAATGCCAGTTCTCGTTGTATAGCTGTTAAGTATGTTATACCGCACGCTGTTATTGATGTAAAAAGCCTGATAATAACTGATCACTGATACAGATGATAAAGGATAAAGAGAGAGAGGATAAAAGAGACCAGTGTGTGGGACTCATACTAATATAGATATATATATTATAGAGAAAAATATTATATTATTATACATATATACATATTTAGGTTTCTCTTACAACGAGGACAAAACTTATACTTTGTAAATTGGATCAAAAAATGAATTCGTACGATTTGCAATTTACTGCCTTTTATCGTATTATATTAGGTGTACACGTACACATTAAACATAAAATGATGGGTTGCTCCCCCTCAAAAAGAATTAGAGGAAGAAAAAAATTTGCTCCAAAATTGTAACATATTACATATAGCATTACTTATTACATATTAATATCATTTACATTTGAATTAGGGCATTACTTACTAGAAATCCTTATGATGTTCTTCATTGGGTTGAACTTGAAATTGAAACACAAGGTATCCTATTTAATATTACAAGTATATAAAAAACACACAATACAATTTATTATGATAATACACTACACTGATGAGGAAAAGACACGAGACAAGACAAACACTGATCACTGGTGGAAGAAAAACTAATAAACATGTAAGATAAGATTGCATAAAAAATAATGGTGTAATAATATTAAATATAACATAACTATTCGGTCAGCGCACCCAATATTATATTATATACATAGTAATAATATAACAACATTATTATAAGATGAATTTAAAAACGAGGAAGCAAAAGACTGGTTATTGACCATCGCGAGTACTGATTACTAATTTAAAACATGTACTTACTTAAGTACCTACATTACACATGGTACATGCACGTTTTTTCTAAAGTCACGACAAGACAAAGGGGAAAACATCAAAGATACTTAATACAGGAATGTAAAAAATCAAAATTTTTTAGTTTCGACGCTAGATATTAGTATTATATTATAGCCTTTTTATATAGATTATAGATATATAATTCTCTGTTCGAATAAAGTATCGTCGTAAGGAGATATTCTTTAGGGTTAATTACGATTAAAAATTAGGTAGTGGTATTAATTATTTATATAGTATTACTAAACTATTTTGCTACCGTAAATATTAAATAACCACTACTTTCATTATTGAGCTAAGTACACTTAAAGCGCTACTGAATAAACTATTAATCGTAAGAGTGAATGCTACGGAAGTAATATTAGTAATTAGCTTTTCCATAAAAAAAATAATGTTTGGCGAATGTTAGTGATTCTAGAGAAGCTATTGAAAATGAAAGTAGGTATGCTTGTGTGAGCAACATTGTTTTAAAATTTTGACATTCGCGAATGTCAGTGAGTTGCAAAAAAGGCTAGAAAATGGAGTATCTTCATCTCTCCAGTTTTTTTGGCAATTTTCTCCATTGTATATAAGTACTTGTATAATGTATAATATCTAAATAACTAATCTAACCATTAAACTTCATGGTGTTAACAGTTAACTATACAATATTATTAAAATGTGAAAGTGTTTCGAAGCATGCTTGCTTCAAGTATTGTTTTGCGAATCGTTGTATGTGTGGTTCTCGTTTGGTTGATCTTGGCTAAATACAAAATACCTTAATCCGTAATCTAAAGTTGAATGTGTAACAATGTAATAATAATATAAAAATAATAACTGTGGTGTACTAAGTGTAAGAAGTAAGAATACTAGAATTTTTAACAATAATGGTCATTTTAGATAGGCTTGAGGAATAAAGATTCCATGAAGAAAATAAGCATATATGAAACTTAACGTGCTATATTTCTCGGCTCTTCAATTATTTTACTGCTTACTGGAAATATTATAAACAGATAGCATTATATATAATATAATGGTGTATTATTAAGTTCTTGAGGAATAGTATGATAATTTTGATTTTTTTAACAGTATGCAGGTGTAAGGTTTAAGCGTAAGCTATAAGTTCCAAAAAAGTTGAATGAGAGAGTGCTATTAAGATATTATAAAGCAACGGCTTTTATTATGTTTTTCTTCATACATATACATAACTATTTAGTATAACTATACACGTTATTCACATTTTAAGAAGTTTAAAACTTAAAAAATAACATTGATGTGACACTAATTATCGAATATTTATAATCTAGGAAACTTTTCATGATATTTTATCTAGAAGGCGAGGCGAAATAATGTGGGAGTCAACGACCACGGGTTCTAGATTCCAGACAAGAGACCTTCTTGACGAAGGTCTAGAGCTAGAGACATTGCAAAATAGGCTGTAGGAAAGCTAGAAGTTTGTTGAGAAAGCGAGTGTGGAAAATGGTGTCGTAGAGAAAGATAAATGTTAATACATAATAGAGAAAAGATACTATAATAGTTATACTATTATACATAAATTATACTTATATTATATTACATGCATATTAAATACAAGATATTACATAATATAGTGGCTAGTGAGAGAGATTAGAATTTTCAAACGCACTCATTATTGCCTCTCTAATGCCTAATGGCCTTGCTGTGGATGTCGAAATTCTACTTCTATCTACACGACTAATACTAAAAACTTGTCCATCAACGACGAGACAATGATTTTCTAATTTGAAAGGTAAGCTTATGTATTAATCATTATATTCTCTGTGTATTATGTATAGAGTATAGATTTACGTATGTATATATAAAATACCATATACAGGGTCCTCCAGAAAGAACTGCATAAGTTGAAACTTTCCGCTTGGGAATATTTCCCTTATGTACATACGTTTAC
>JAQIVE010001135.1:0-27415 GCA_034698285.1 Sminthurinus bimaculatus
TGTAAGATACATTTGCTTCTCAAATCTTCAAAGTTTTAGAGTCAGGTTCCGGCTTTGCCCTACCTTTCTATTTTCTAAATAAAACAAATAAAATATGCCCTATAAATAATAATAATAATTTTAGTAAATTAAAATCATTTGGGTAGAAAAACCGAGTAAATTGTCACCTAATTGTTTGCTAATTTCTTCGTTTTACGATAAAATAACGGGATAAAATAAATATTATCAACAAAATCTGAAAAGATAGACAGCATAATGTTTTATACAATAACATTTAGAATAGGATATACGATTTTTTCGTAAAAACGACAATATACATCCTTTTAATCTTATGTTAACAAAACAAAAAATTCTATACGGTAGTTATAAAAACAGTACGAAATATACTCTGATTATTATATAGGTAAAGAAATCATCACAATATTAATTAACAAGAGAATTTTTGTATAACACATTAACAATAAATAAATAATAGTTATTCAGAATAGTATGATAATAATATAACAATTACATTATAAAAAAGGAGGATAGTCCACAGGTAAAGCGCAAAAAATAGTTGGCTTCTTCCTTGTTCCTTTTATCTTTAGATGAGAACTTGAATGAGAGAGAGAGAGAGAAAGGAGGGCAGGGACAGGGAGAGGGGCAGAAAGCGAGATGATAGTGCATGATGATGGGTTAACAAATTTCGGACAAGCTCAAATCTTTTTTCATTCCTCTCTAAACTCGTTTTACGGTTTGTTTTCTTCTTTTACTACTACTCTACATTTTCCGAGACTAATAAACCGAGGAAGAAGAAAACAAACTAAAATGAAAATTTCCGTTTCATACATTTAAATGTTTAGCTCGCCACCTTGTACTCGCATCGGTTGGTGTAAAAAATATTTATATATACGACCTAATGCTATATAATATTAATTATATATAATATATATATATATATAATATATATATGATATTACTATCGAGAATTTTCTTTCCGTTTAACTCTCAGTATCCCTGTTTGAATGAGTTTCTCCATTTGCTTTCCTTCCTACTATTCCAAAAAATCGGTGACCAAAAACAGGAGCGCTAATACCAGAGGACGGCGGAAGGGGAATCAGTGGAAGTGGGTGGGACTGCAAGTCCAACCCCCCTATTAATTTTGTATTTGAATTACCACTATTTACTAAGACTACATTTGGTATTGATGAACGTTGATTATTACTTGAATTGTTGTAGTTTGATGTTGAAGCAGATCGTCCGCCAATAACTGTATTAGAATTCCTATTTATTCCTGATCCAACTGGTCGTCCCGATGAAGAAGAGGATGATGACCCAGATGATGATAGCCCCATGTATCCATTGGTAGGTGTTGTAGCTGTATTTGACGATGGAAACATTTTCCCAGTAGTAGTAGAGTTGGTATTATTACTCAGTACTTCACTAATTGCATTAGATGTAAACGGCGAATGCGACGGCAAAACTTGTTTTAAGGCTGCCGCAGTTGGCACTGACAATCGTCGTGATAATGCTTGAGTATTTGACACTGAATTAATTGACAAGGTTGTAGGACGAGTAGCTTCAGCAAATACTGAGTAACCCGTGTCACCTTTTTTCAAAAAAAAAGCAAACAATTTTAATTAGTTAATTGCTTTGTACTTTAAGAAAAATTTTGAAACGGTCACTGCATACTCCTATTTTACATTTATAACGGTATTTACTATCGCTTTTCAGTATTTTACATTTTACTCTAAAACTCGCAGCTCCCGAAACAAAATAAATTCGCCAAGTTTTCTCTTCAATCGTAATTTATGCTAGTTTTATGTTTTTTAATTCATTATGCTACTTTATGCTTTTTCTGCCTTTTCAAAAAATAACTAGATCGTACAGATAAACAGAAGTCTGTTTTACATGGGAAGTACAGAGTACGCATCGAAAATTTCATTATACCTTTTCTACATGTTATGCTTTTTACTCGCCCTACATGTTACGCATTGACAGATGTACAGAACAAAAATGTTAAATGTTAGTGAAACATAAGTAACTACATACCATTGGATTTGATTTTATTCTGATGAGAGTCCGATGGTGGTGGAGTGGATGCATCGAGTTTCATGATACCAAGAGTTGACAACCTCTCTCGCATTTCTTCCCTTTTCATTTCAGCAAGAGTGGGGGCCCAAGTAGTAGTAGAATTTTCGATTTTAGTTTTTTCAAGAAGCTGGGTTTCAAGAATATTTGGTGATGGCTTTGGGGATTTACTTTCACTGGCTACATCCACACTTAACGAGGTAGTTGTCATCTTTACATCGTCATCATTTGAATCCGATCCTTGTTTCGAGCTTTCCAACTGCCTCCGACGAGCTTGATAATCTTGAATCGATAACTGTAAAGTATCAATAGTATACAATATTATGACTACTTTGCTTTTCACTCTTTAATAACATTTGGACTAATAATCTTTCCTTCAATATTTTTTTTGAAAATAATATGAAGTATGTCTTGAAAAGGGTAGAATAAAGGGACCGATAATGTGAAATGGAGTGAACTAAAAAATAAAATACATAAGTACATAAATAAATAAATAAAAATAATGGACACAATATTATGAAAACTACGAAAGATGCGAAACGCAATGTTATGCTTTATGCAGATACAATTTTCCATCTGACCCTCCTCTGACCCTCCCAAAGATTTAGCTAAGCATTTGTAAACAGTAAAAAAAACTAGCACCGATTGAAGTTCTGGCACCTTAAAACAGCGTTTGTAAATGTTATGATTCTGGAATAATCGAATAATTATAATTATAGCTGTCGATATACATAATTATATTCTTGGACAACTATCGATATAGAAATAAATTATTATTACGTAAAAAAATCCTAAATTACAATACATTTTTTCATATCCAAATGATAGCACAATTTAAAAAAAGAATTCGTTGTCGCAATGAGACCTTCCTGGCTGTATTGAATTATTTTGAGCACTGTACCCTGCAGTACTAATGATATCCTTTTCTAACATGTAAATAACTGCAGATGTCCGCATCGGCCACACTGTATTATTAACTATGGAACTAACCTTGTGTAGTAGACGGACCTCAGATCTTGGGTCAGAGCTATATGAAATTCCAGGTACATCCTGCTGTAAACTATAGTTGGTTATACCTATAATTTGCCTTTCGTCAAATGGAGTGCTTTCGTTCTTGTCTATCTATTTATTTTAGTTTTTAATAAAAATTAAATCAATAATAACAAAGAAAATAATCTCAGCTGCCCTGTTCCTCCCTTTTTCATGACATGTATATTATTATTAGTAAATAAAATATATTGTTCAACACTAACGACCAACATAATGTATTTTTTTTATAAATAATGTTTGCTTACTCTTTTTCTAGTTGGGGTTGGAACTTCAACCTCGGCGGCATCACTCTGGTATGAAGTTACTGGACTGGTTACTGGTTGACTTTTATTATTGAGACTATTTGACCTACTCAATAGATTTGCGGCAAACGCTGAAATTCTGTCATTACAATTATTGGGTATTTTGACATTGTTAATGTTGTTGTTATTATTATTACTAACAATATTAAAGGCTCCAGGACTGCTACTAGCAGCTGTTATTGAACTCCCTGGTGAAGAATACGAAGGTTGTAGGTGTCGTTGCGGGAGAGGAATTAGTTCGGCCTGTATATTATTAATATTTGTTTTAAATTTCACTGGATTATTTGAAAAACTTTGATAAGAATTATACGAATTTTGCTCTAAAGAAGAAGTAGTAGTAGTAGTAGTAGATTGTACTGATGGTAATGGTGAAATACCAATTCCTCCAAAAGTATTAATCGATGAAACTTGTAGGTTAGTTTCAAATTTCATAGTATTAGGGTTGCGTATTATTTCTCTTACTAAAAATGCTTCTTTAGAGCTTCCTGTCGTTCCACCTACACCTCCTTTATTACTGGTATTAGAAGAATCAGAACATGGTGATAGAACATTCACAGAGGTTGATGATGGCGTGACAGATAAAGAAGAAAAACCTACTTTACTTGGTGTATTGGATTCTGTTTGATCCCATCGACTCTTCTTATTGCTGTATCCAACTGGAGTCTTTGGTTGCTGTTGTATTTGTTGATTTTTTTCAGGTGTGTGTGTGAAATCTTCCTTGGGAGTTACGGCTGGGGAATTTATTTCTGGTGAATTAATTGGAGAAAATATTTTGTCCTCATTTTTATTTTCACTCTCCTCTGGTTCCGATTTCACCTCTTCCTTGTCATCAATATTTTCAATGACGGTTGTTACATTTTCTTCGGTATTGCTTTCTTGCTCTTCTTCTTTTATTACAACCTCGACTTGCTCTGCAGGAGTTTCAACTTTAAGGATAGGAACAACAACTGGAGGTGGTAAAACTTTGGCATTTTCAATAGGTGGGCTTGGTGCTACTGTGGCGGAGGTAGTAACAACAGCAGCTGGAGGGACATTATTTGCGTTGCCATCTTCCTTTTCATCTTTCGAAAGGGACAACCGTTCATCTTCATCGTTCAAGTCATTACATTCTACACCGGACATTTCTTGAATTTCGGCATCATCATTATCATCTTTATTACCTTTCTGTTGACCTTTGGGTTTTGGTTCTTCTTGTTTGTTCTTATCTTGTTGATCGTTTGGATCGAGCTCTGGCTCCGTCTCTGTGGAATCCCCTCCATCAAGGTGTTTTGATGGAGAGTCATTTTTGTCAGAGGAATGCTCTTCCTCCTCTTCATCCTCTTCTTCTTCGTCATTTTCGTGATCTTCATCGTGATGATTTTCTCGCTCAGTTATTTCATTATCACTCTCTTCTTCGCTAGTCTCCTCGTCGTCATTTTCATTAGTTGAGACTCTGCTATTATCCTTTTTTATTGGCTGATTAGAATGAGTAACGGGACCATCGGATGATAACAATTCCTTTTCCTCGGATTCCTCAAAGTAAAAGTGACTGGTTGGAGTTGATGGAGGAGTACAGCTCTCAACTTCTGATTCATTACTAATACTAGCTCTAGCGATTCTTCTCTTTTTCAACGGCTGTTGTGCTGTACAAAATCCTCCATCTGCAGGTGAATCCGGTCTTGGACTTTGACCTCCATCGGTCTCTTCACTTATTGCTTGGCGAAGCCAACGCTTCTTTGCTGACCCCGTGTCCAAATTTGCCAGTAAAGGATGCTGCAGCAGAGTGGCTGAGGTCGGCGTACCAGTAATGGAGGCTGATGTTAGAACCGAGGCTATACACGAGGTTATATTACTGCTGCTGCTACTGGTAGTTGATGTTATTGTGGTTGAGGATGAATTCATCGAATACGATTTACGAATGTACTGAGAAGGGAGAGAGGATGAAGTAGAAACTGATGCATCAGATCCTGGCATCACAACTGAATCCACTTTTTCATTCATCCACTCTGTCATGAGTAGCTATAATATGAATAATAACGTTTTTTTGTTTACCCGCTCACATTTAATACTGTTTCCAGAGAAAGTACAAAAACTTAATTAATTAGTTTATTCTGCAATCTCATCAATTGTTACATGCTCCGAGAAAATGCGGGGACCGGTGTATTAGAGGGATTTAAAAGCTTAAAAGCTTTTTATTTATACAGGCTTTGCACACAAAAAACCTTTTTGGTCGAACAAAGCAATCCGATGTGACAGCGCGGAAATTTCAAGCCGCCTATGAATTTAGAATTTTAACCATTGGAACTCGCGAGTTTCCAATTTTTTAAGATGGAGCTCATGAGGTCGCGAGAAAAATGGGCATAGTTAATAAAAAATATTAATTCATTCAATATGAAAAAGTTTCTGAGCGTGACTTTTTTCAAATGCCCAGGTATGTATTTATGCTTTGATGACCTCCAGACTTCAGAGGTCAAACAAAGCACCTTGGGAAAAGTCGCTTTGCAATAATTGTTCAGGAAAGGGTTTCCAAGCAAAAAAAATCTATTCGTTCGATTTTAATCAGGCGTTCGAGCCTATTTCTTAATACTTATTTCTTATTTAACTTTTGCATCATGTTTATAGCAAGTTTAAACGATTTAGCGTGTACATAAAAAAAGTTTATACAATTTGGTAACAGGAAACTCAAGACATTGTCATTTGAAAAAATACTTCCAAAAGTAAGTTTCCAAATTCTCTCTCCTCGGCGTGTGCGTTCTCCATCAGAAATAAGCTCGATCGTCTGAGTTAAATCGGATGAATAGCCCTTTGTAAAATGAGTTAAATTAAGGTAAACCGTACAGAAAGTGAAATCGCCTACGGCGCCCTTTGACAGTAAAATATGAAATTTCACCATTCATTCTATCATATTCAGTTTTTCACAGATGAACATGGCTGTATGTACACAATTTGTACATACATGTGTGTGTAGTGTGTACTATACACATATTATAACATTGTAGGTACATAAATGAATTAATGGTTTTGGTGCGTTTTAAAACATTTTAACTACGAATTTTGACTTGTTTTCTGTGGGTACACGTTCATGCATTTTCTCGAAGCATGGATTATTATCCAGTACAGCTGTGTCGAATACGGAAAACACAAGAACATTATAATGCGTACCTTCTTTGGAAATCTAAAGCTGGGTCCACCACCACTTCCACTCTCTCTTTGCGGAGACATTCCATAAAAACGAGCCTCGTCGGCAGAATTTATGTCAGATTCCGTTGAGGTAGAACGCAAATCTCCACCACTTCCAGAACTTCTTTGGCTAATTAATTGAGGCTTTTTATTAATACTGCCCGATCTTCCTCGCCTTTTCCTGAACATGGATAAATTTAAGTTATTAATATTATTAAATATTATATTTGGACGGCATGGTATTTATTTTTCAAAACCATGGATATGTAATTAACTAAAAGACTCCGTTAGATCATTCCTATAATGACATTGGTTATACCTTATAAGCTACCTAGGCTTTCAAGTACTTTAACAATAAAATCGATAAGCTCATAAATAAAATATAAAATGAATAGAATAGTAAAAGTTACCCTTTCTTCCTGGTTGGTGCGAATTTGACAGGCTGTGAATAGCGAACTTCAGCTTCCTCATGTTCATCCTTTTTATCCTTTTCTTTCTCCTTCTTCTCCTTCATGCGACATTCTTTTTTCTTCTGGTTGTTTTCCATCCGCTCTATTAGTTTTAAGACTGATTGAAGTTTTCTTTCTTCCCTTGTCTAAAAACGTTTATAAAAAAAAGAATTTAAAATACGTACGAATAATATAGGTATTTTAAACATCAATGTTAGTATTTTAAACTACTATTTGCACCAATATCTTTAGTGGTTTACCATTTTCTTATCATCTGCACTTGATAGCGCAGCTGCAGGAGTATTTGGGGTATTTTGTAGACTACTAATAGATGATAGGGACGAATCTAATCCAGAACTACCAGAACGATGCCTTGGCCGAGTTGCATTAGCAGTTGTTAGATTTTCGGCAATTTTCGACTTTCTAGTACTTGGAGGATAGTATTCATCTCCACTAGATCCTAGCCCTCCAGTTGGGTGCCTAACTTTTCCCGATGATGAAGATGAGGATGATCTTTCTTTTCCTACTCTAGAACTTGATGCTATTATTACCGTAGTCGTCGCAGGATCAGTCTCGTTTTCTTGTACTCCCGGCTCACTATTCTCGTGATCAGATGAAGGAATTGCTGGCTTTATATCCACAACTTGATGTTTCACCGTTTTCGCGTCACTATTTTCCTCTATTTCTTCTTTTTCAACCGGTAACAAAGTTGGAGTAGAAGGTTCTTCTTCTTTAAGTGGTGTCGTCGGTAGAGTTGATGTGGATGATGATTCGGCTGTAACTGGAACTTGTACTTCGACCTGTGCTTCAACAACACTTGCTTCTTTGTCAATAGAAATCGATGATGTTCTACGAGAACTTACTCTTCTTCTCCGCTCCTTATACCTATAAAATATAAATTAAAGCTGTTCTGTAATTTAACTTTTAAAATGAAGTTTTATTAAAACAATTATTATTAAACTGAACTATTCCGTTTTCTTTGAATCTATGAAGAAATAATTTCTAAACACTTAAACAAAGGCCCTGTATCTTTCCGTACACGTAAAAGGTACATGGCCTTGACTTAAACATCTATGTATATTACATATGTGCGTACTTCCTTTCCTATCGTTAGTAAACTTTATAATCCTGACTCCTGAGTACCACAAATTATATCATTATAACTCATAAAATCACAGTCACACTTACTCTGGTAAAACAGTTGTTGGATTCACAGATATTCCATTTTTCTTTTTTATTTCAGTAGAAACAACGGCTGCAAGTGAAGGATTTTCACTTGAAGACAACAACGGTGACGCCAACTCACTCTTCAATTTTGCAGCTGTACAAGAATTCAGATCTGAGCAAGCACAGGGTAGTGGAGGGTTCAAAACTTGATAATTTTGTACTAATGAATTCACGGTGTTTGAAGTGATTGTTTTAAATTCGTGCGGTATGGTCACTTCCTCGTCCCTCTCGACTGCCTGGGTTGTTACTACATAGACATGAACAGTGCCTTTTCCCACGGTCACATGGCGAATCTCTGCATTCGGACAACAAGATCTTCGTACAAATCTGGCAGCACTAAAAAGGAAAAATAATGAGAATACATACACAATTAGCTGTAATTTATTTTGATTCAACATGACCATATTCCTACACTCTCGTTTATCGTCCTATGCACATAGACAATTCACAGTACTATTATTAGTGAAACATAAAATAAATAATAAATGAAGGGCAAAAAACCATAAGTTCCTCTATCAGGTACATCAACATGAGAGTGACTTATGATTTTCCATCCTTCAAATGGCTTTTTAGAATATGTACTAATAAGATATAATATATAATATGTAATAATAAGATATAAAATAGAATGCAATGCTTACTTTCCGTATTTTCGACAATCTATACTAATACAAATCCCATTTTTAGGAATCTGGTGGAAGAAGGCGAATGGCTCCGGAACAATGCTGTTTGGATTTCCATGGCCATATTTTTTGCTAAATAATTAAAAAAAGAAGAAGCATGAAAATTTTTAATAATTGAGCGTATTTGTGCACAACGTATATCGAGTGCATTTTATGCACAAATACTCTCAATTAATAACATTTAAAATATGATGAACACTTAAAATTCTTAATAGAGTAGAAAAGTTTGATTTTGATTAATTCCACGGTTGTCGTTACGAAAAAAATAACTAGTCTCCACCACTACAATTTTTAATATATATTATATTTTTTAAAATGAAACCATTCACTCACTTTCCAGGCACAAACTGAGAAAGAGTTTTGAATTTGCCAATAAATTCAATTACGGCTTCATTAGGATCGATTCTTCTATTGGCGACTAAAATTTTCAATGGAGTAGGTTTACTATTCATAGATCCATCAATCATTGTTACTCCAAGTTTCCATTTGGGTTCATTATCATCAAATTCCCTTGAGAAATCTTGTGTATCTACACTGCTTGTTTTAGGTAACTTGGCTCTCAACTCTGAAAGTAGGAATTACAACAGTTTTAGAAGCGCATATTATCAAATGTTTTATCAAATCAAAGTAGAGTCTTATTACTATGGTCTGGTTGTTAAACTAATGTTCATAATCATAATAAGTCATAATAATATACTTTAGTATACATACATGTATTGCTATCACTATCCTAAAATACAAGACAGTACAATTAAAAAAAAGTCAAATCATTATGATACCTTGCGAGTAATGACAAGCAGTAGCTTCATCATATTTATCAAGCCACGGTGACGTTGAATATGGACAAGTTGACAAAGCCAATAAGACGGAAGGAGAGTGATTTGATGAGTTAAAGGTGGGTGAAGAAGCAGGGAAAATACTCGATAGACCAAGATTTTCTGGACTTGGTAATGTTATGGTACTGCTACTACTACTACTATTACTACAATTTAGTGATTGATTCATTGGTGTTTCAGTGTCTCCACCAGAAAGATGCTTATGTTTCCCAAGAATTAAACCTTCTGTTGGACTTGAATGATGGCTTGAGATTATGTGCGGTGGACTCAGATCTCCATTTGTAATTGCACGAAGAGTCTGTGAATATTTTTTAAATTAAAAAAAAAAGTTAGATTTGAGATTGAGGAGAGGTTCTGCGAAGCTTGAATCAGACTTTTATGACTCGATAAAACGGATGATCAGAATCAGAAAACTACTACATCATTTTTCTGGACTCTGATATTATTATATTCTTTTTCTCGAATCTATAAGAGGTTAAAAGTCAGATTCAAGAATGCAGAGCATATTCATTAAAACATATTTTATGAATTTTATTTTATTTACAATAGACTAAAATACCCCAAACACACTGTGTATACTTGTGTATGATATTTCATTCTTATGTAAACTATAAAGTTAATGTATTTTAATCTTACAGTATTAGGTCGAGAAATTCCATAACTAACTTGTTTTCTTGGTGCTTTCCGTCTAATTCCTCCTATTCCACTGCCTTCATTTGAATTTCTGTCAAATCCACTTACAGAGTCTAGATAACCATTTGCAGTTTCATCACCACCATAAACTTCATTCTTTCTGTGGCTTGCATTTGAAATATCTAATCCACCTTGTTTTTGTGAATCATTAGATTGAGATTCTCCATCTATCAAATCTCGTTGATGTTGACTCTCACTTTCAGAGGAGCCACTGATATTATGTGTATTGGGAGATGAAAGGGATTGCTGTTTTTCTAACGTGGGTGAATTTAAAACTAAAGAAGAAGGATGCTCTTGATCAAGGAGATGAGGTAGAGTATTGTTATTATTTGTTGTTGTTGTTGTATTTGGACCATCCCTAGACCGTCTTGTATAACTTCTCTTAACTCTTGGTTCAGCAGTAGCATTAGAACTTGCTTTTCGACTCCTCCTCGAGCCAGGACCAGTTGCCTTTAATTTTCCTTCTCTTTTCCCTACCCCTCCCTCTGATTTCCCGCTGGATTTTCTAGATCTTTTTGGTGTGGCTGTTGCAATGAAAAGTTCGTTGTCGCTATCACTTAACAGGGCTCCATTTGAAAGACATGGTCTAGGTCTACCACGACGTTTTGAACCCTTGCCACCAACACTATTTATACTGCCACTATTATTATTAAGATTATTATTGTTCACTGGGGAACTTGCTGAAGCTTGATGCTGCGATTGCTCATTTTCAGATTGAAATTGTTGTTGACTATTTGAAGTTTTAGATTGCTGAACAGTATTATTATCAACACCATTATAAGGTAATTTTCCCCCATCGTGAGAAACATTCAATCCTCCATGAGCCATCATGAGTGACGTATCAAATGCAAGACCCTTCTTTAAATATTCTCGTTTACGAAATTGAATTGTTTTTGCACGAGATTTAAACACCCATCTAGGTTCACATTGTTCACAAAAGTACACTTCCGGAATGGCAGTCCGGTCAATACCCATGCAGTCAACGTGCTGCCACACAAAACATTTATCACAGCAAATCATGTAACCATCATCATGTAAATATTCACAAATACATCTTGTAATTCCTTCGTCACCATTTTCAGCGGGTGGCGCTTCTTCTCCCGTAGTAGTAGTAGTAGGAGTAGGAGTATTATTACTTGTACTTGAAGTAGTTGTGATTGGTATTGTTGTTGTTGATGGTGAAGTGTTTGTTAACCTACTGTTATTATTTATGGAATCACTCGATGAATTTATTGCAGCAGATTTTTGCTGTTTACTCACTTTTAGTTTTGATTTTGATGATGATTTTCTTTCTCGCCCTGTTGCTGGCGGCTTTTCATCTTCGGAGTAGTTTTCTCTACTCTGTTGCTGTCGATTTCTTGAATTTGATTTACTACTTTGATGATCTATAGTATTATAATGACCTTTATTACCTTTTGTACTGGCAGTAGTAGTCATCTTGGACATTAACTTATTATTACTCTCAGAATCGTCTTCCTCGTCATCATTATTGTCCATATTTAAATGTTTATTCACAAAACGAGGTTTGAGTAAGTCTACATGGGCATCTTCAAATTTCACTAAATCATGGTCTGTTTTTAGTTTAGTTTCTTTAAAATTGCTCTTTCGTCTCCTTGAACCAACAAGGGCATGAGGAGAGACTTTTCTTGGAGCTGTTGCGGGTAGTCCAACACCACTATTATTATTATAATTATTCTCAGATTCAGACGACGCGTGACGAGATTTAATATTACTGCATAACACTGATGTTGTTGTTGGGGAACGGGAAACAGGCCGTACATTATTATTGAGCACTTGCATAGAACTTGACAACGACGAAGAAGGAACGGCTAATGGTGAGGATTTAATAGGTGAAGATTTGGGACTGTTTGATCTTCCATGATGATGAATGAAATTTCCACCACCACTGCTATTACTATTATTATTATTATTATTATTTGGTAACAATGAATTTTGAATGATTGAATTTACTGTAGTCATTCCTCCAACACCTATTCCATTATTATATAGGGAAACTGGAGGGCTACTTGGAGGATAATAAACATATGGAGAAATCGATTGATTAGGTTGCTGTTGCTGATGGTGAAGAGGATTTTGCGTTGACGGTTGTTGTTGTTGTGGTCTATGAGCTACATAGTTATGATCCTGTAGAATCACTTCCAATGAAACCCGAGTATTTGGAACAGGTGCTGAAATTTTTATAAACAAAAAAATAAAAAATAAGTAATTTACTTTTATGTGAAGCATTTTTATAATTATTTTCAAGAGTAAATTAGCGTTAAATTGAAAGCAACGCATAAATTATCGTTTCAGCATCAAAGGTGTGATCATTACAAAATAATGTTTTTTAAAGAATCAAAAATTTACAAACCTGGAACTGTTGGACTACAACCATTTTTATTTCCAAATGCGAGGACACTTGGACGCACATTCATTGTTGCATTAATATTATTATTTTGTTGTTGAAGAGTATGCGAAGGTAGTGGTGGTGGAGGTAATGGCGGTTGTGGAGTTGATGTTGTTAGATGGACAATCGGTACATGTTGATTTGTTGTAGCCGTTTGCAACTTTTGTTGCTGTGTCCCAAGCATAATTGAATGCAATTGTTTATGATCAATATTTGCCGAAAATTGTTGTTGATTTAATGAGGATATGGGGATTTGTATCGTCGCTGTTGGAGTTGATGTTGGTGCTACCACTACAGTTGTTGTTGCTGAACTTTGCTTTTGAATGTTGTAAGCAATATTATTATTATTATTATTATTATTTGGTATTAGAACTGGTTGAGTAGAAGTTGTAGTTGAAAGAGTTACAACTGCAGAATTTGTTGGGGATTGTTGTTGTTGTTGTCGAGAGTCAGAACCCGACTGAGAAACTAATTGTCCACTATTATTATTAATATTATTATTATTATTGATGACCAAAGTAGATTCTCCGCGACCTTGCGCCGTGGCTTGAGCTGATGCTAAATTATTTAAAAAATTGAAGACAAAACATTAATAAAAAAAACTTGCACAAGGTTTAATTTGATTTAAAAAATGCAATGGATATTACTACTTTTTACTTGCTATAGTAACAATTGAGGATAAGATGTTTACCTGCAGCATGTTCCATTGCGGCGCTGACAACTGCCCCTATGACCACCGAGATGCATATTATTATTTTTTCATTTTTCTTATTTTTTTTTTTGTCTTTTTCACAAAATGTCACGATTTTCAACTTTCTTCAACTACTTTTCAACCTACACAACACAATCAACAAACCTACGAAATGAAATCAAAATATATAACGTCTTTTTTCGTTTTTATTACCTAGTTGAACCAAGAAGCTCATCACCAATTTGCAGTTTTCGTCTTAAAAATCTCCTCCGCTTTTCCTTTGTTGACACTTTTCACAATTTCGTTCTAATAATAATCTTGACTCTTCATCCCCCATGACTTCAAGTCCCAATATGGACAACTTCTCTCCCTTTTCCTTTCTTCTTCTTTCTTCGCTTCCTTATCTCTCTTGTGATTTTCTTTCCTTGAAACTAAAAAATCAAAAAAATGATTCTCTTCCCTTCACCCGTCTTTTTCAATCTCAACAACGCCGAATGTGACTTTCATCTTTCTTTTTCTTGACATTGGCATGAACATGGACAAGAATCCTATTAAAGCAAAGCAACAAAGTCTTATTAGTAATATGTATTGTTGATATTTATCACTTATACATACAATACTTCACAGGAGTAATCAAAAAACGTTCAATGTCATTATCAAATAGTAGTATTTTGGAATAATAATATTTGTAATAGTAGTTTAGAGAGAGAGAGAGAAGAGCAAGTAAAGTGACAATATCCTTTTATGCGTCTACCTATTTGAGAGCGGGAATTGAAATGAGATTCTACTAATACGTTCTGCCCTGCACATGTTCTAAGTATATGAGGGAGACCTAAAATGCTAACTGTCTATCTTCGATAGAGAGTAGCTATTGAATGCTGAACTCAACGAATTATGCTTTCAATAAAATTGTGTACATTATACCTCTTCCCTTTTTCTACCTCTATTATAGAGGTGAAGTAGTTTTTTTAGTAGGTATTATTTTTCAGTTGATTGCGCACTGACTAGTCCTACAATCTTCAATAGCAATGGGTACAATAGACGACGTCGAAATCAAAATATACTACACGACTTTGGTACACGCTATTTACTACCACCGCATTGATTGTGTTTTGTGTTTGAACATTGCATTGACAAATAATTATACGAGTTCATTCATTCGTCCCAATCAATCGAGGTAACATGATACAGGTATCATAATTTGAATAGAACAGTAGCAAGTGCAAGTGCAAATAAAAATATCATTTACTGCAACTGGTAAACAATAACTCTGAAATGGAATTCAAACAAAATAAACAAAGCACTTGTTAGTTTCTACGGCATTCTTGTGTACTGACAAAAACAACGTTCCTCTTTCCGCTCTTGTCTCTTTTGTATGTTGTACGTTGTACGTATGATAAAAGCAAGTGTACGAAAAAAAAGGTATTTTACAAATTTTGTCCTTTTTTTAAACCATTTCTTTGACTTTTCAAAACACGAGACAACTTTCAACCGTATTAATCATTTTTAGACTTTAAACAATAAAAAGAAATAATGTTGTTTGATTTCTTCAAATCCAAGATGTTTGTTCGTTTTCTCGCCCATACACAAGCCGAATATATAAAAAGACAAGCATAATATTATCATCATCATTATAATAATAGGAATAGGAATACAATGGGATTGAAATTGTGTATCCCCCCAGAAAAAAAACGAACAAGTTGAAGAAGATGCAAACCAAGAAGAAGAAGAGGAAAGGAGTAGAGAGTAGGGAGAGAAAAAAGCTTCAATAAAAACGTGGAGAGTCAGGTCAATAAAATACCAGCCACCCCTCAAAACTTCCATCTATATACATATTATATGTCTATACACACACACACACACAGAAAAACCAGCAAAGAATTTCTATAATAATAATAATACATTCTATAAACAAAAAAAAAACGTATGCATCTTATCCCAACTCTCTATCCTTTTACTTTTCTATTCAAAATGATACATAGTAATATATACTTGGGTCTTTCATACTGCAACTACTACTTTACAGTACACTATACCATTTACCATTGTACGTATATTTGTATATGTATTATGTATTACTTAAGTAGTAAGTATATCGAAAGTGAAACCAGAAAGTAAAAGATAACGAGTGAGAGAGCAACGCGAGTAAGTAGATACATACATACATACATGTATATTTTTAAAAAGAACACATAATACATAATACGAGGTAATACTACGAAGAGGAGAACGACGAGAGGGAACCTGCCAGCAATAATAAGAACCACCCTCCTCATCCACATCCGCCCACTCAGTCAAAATGATACAACTTAACCCAGCCCCGTTCATATACTCACGAATACATACTAATCCTTCGTCATAATAAATTATATCCGATTTTTATAATATAGTCTTTACTATGTATGTAGTATATGTACAATGTATATATACACATGGGTAAAATTCATGCATTTTATGCCTCAAAAATACATAGTCCTCACTACTACGTAATACCCTCAATAATATAATCTATATAATATTATAATATACAAAAACATGTATCGAGGCGTATAACTATGTATATATTGTTATTGTTAAAGGGAAATACATAGAGAAAAAGACCTTCTTGAAAGAAAAACCACTATGAAATAATAATATTATAGCGTAGTATTAGAGTATAAACTCATGATACATTCACATCATAATATTTTCGAAAAGCATAATAATGCATACACACGCAGGAAAACGACTATAACATATTATAGACATATAATATGTAATATACTTTGTACTTGATAAAACGTTACTGTTACTATTATTACTGTGTGTATTGTGTGTGTGTCTGGTATATAAGGTTTTTCTACATAAATATACCGAAAAAAGAGAGAAAAACTGTATTATTATTATTATACTATGTGCGGGTATCCAGGATACACATTCGTATAGTACTGTAACTTGTACAATGTATGTATTTATATAATATAGTACTATTATATAGACGTATTTTTCCATTATGTATTATACAGAAACAGCGAAAGGGAGAAGGATCGTGAATCACGATCCAATCAATGTTTTCAAGCAGAGTTATGCATGTGTATGTGTACGTACATACATATATGTGTATTCTATACTTACACATGTAAAACATTTTGACTTACATGTGTTACTTATATCACCAATAACTAATAGTAATAATAATAATGCTCATTGTTTGGGCAATACATATAAACATAATATACATACTCTTCCTCTTTTTTTCTAAACTTGAAAAAAGTCGTGTAGTACATAATACATAACACAATGTACGTACATACTTTATTTTATATAACATATTTATATGCATTATAATTCTTTAGAGAAAGAAGTATCTGCATAAATAAATATATATGTGTAATGTGTACACTACACACATACTAGTATGTAATACATACGAATGTAGATAGATAGATATTTTAACACACACACATGCCACTAACGACTTGGTATATATGTATTGTATATTACGTATCCCATTTTCCATCATTATTATTATGATTATGATTATTATAATGGTATAAAGATAAAAGCGGACATAGGTATCTTATCAAGTGCCTCCTGTTGTTTGTGTATAGTGTATACATAGATACATAATAATATTATTATGTACTCTGTACTTTTTCTCTGGAATATTATTTTTTCATGTATGTATCTACTATACTTGCTTACTCTCGTCTTAAAATTATATTAAACAATTTATTTCGATATATTCTGACTTCTACTACTTCAGTACGTATATATACAGAAGAAAAAACTTATTCCAATATGAAGGATAATCCGTATTTGAGAGATAAGTTTTTTAAACCGAGAAAATATAATATTGGGAATAATCTACCAAAAATTAATATTATTGTGTATCAATCTAACGTATAATATGTAAAACACGGCCATAAAAATGGCATAATTGTTTCTCTTATCATTTATCTACATGTATTTTTATGTACACACACTCATACACTTTTGCATTTTAAACGTGCACAAATACAAACACATTTCTGGACAAGTGTTTTTGGATTTTCCAAAATAATGAAAGTAAAACGAGAGTGAAAGACAAAACGAAATGAATACTTTCAATTTCTCCTGTATACGTACAGAGTACAGAAAATGTTTGTAGAGTTTCTTTTTGTACATATTCATTCAGAGTATTTTGAATTTAGAATAATCATTTTAAAAAATAGACCATAATTTGTTTTCTTTTTATGTTTCATATTTTTTGTCTATCAGAAAATATTTACTAACGTAATACGGAGGGGTCGTGGTGGAAAAAGGCCCGCCCAAAATCTAACATGACCCTCGTCAAGGTCAAACTAGTACGAAATGAAATCATGGACACATAATATAGAGTAACAAACAGTGATTTTTAAATTATTTTCATTCATAAATATCTCACTGTGTGTATAAAATATCCTTCTCCAATTCACAATTTAGTATTTATAGCACATTTTTACATAATAATATACATATTACATCACAGTTGCTTATTTCATCACACCGTATTTTTGTCAATACTAAAAGTCTAGAAGTATAATCTGTACTTACACCTTACACTGTACATCTCATATTTACACATTTACATTATAATGTTGTAGTTTGCCTAAATTAGTAGTAAGTACACAACTCAAAACTCAAATAATGGCTTTTTTTTTCCTTCTTTATCCTAAAAACCTAATGTGTGTGTGTGTATAAAATTTTTGCCTTCAAAGATTTACTAGAACACATGAATGAATGATATAATTTGTTTGTGTTTGCAAATACTCGGCCATCCATAGTATAATGATAATCATCATCTTCAAAAGAGGTATAATGACACTTTAAAAATAATGCATTCCTCATCAAAAATGTTGTTGTTGTTGTTGTTGACACATCAAAATCTTCTATCTATGTATAATCTATACTATACTACTACTTGCACACTTATTTTATGTAGATTCCCTATTACAGACATAAGTATATAGATGTAGTATGTAATGTAAGTTTTGTGTGCGTACATGTAGTAACATGTACAGACGCGAGATAAAGATCATGAACAAAGCTATAAAAGTCAAAAAAAAGAGAAAGAAAACAATCATGTATATACTATAAACATATTATATTATATATTTTTTAAAAAAACATCATTTTACTAAATAATGTCAAAGTAATTTCGAAAAAGAAAATATTGTTAGTATTAGTAGATGGTCAAATCTTAGTCAAGAAAATGTCTACCACAATTTACTATCTTACATATTGGTATCATTATTAAGTATAACATATTATTATTTTGATCAAGAGTATTATGTATGTCTATTCTTTCCTCTCTTCTACATAATAGTTAGTTGTAGTTTTACTATATGTACGAGACTTTTTTGACGTTCATTGAAAATTGAAAATAGACAATGTAGAATGTAGACCAAATATAGAAACTTGAAATATCGGTTGAAATTTTGAAACTTTTTAGTCTGAAGCTATAATCTACAATGGAATTAATCCATTTCCTTCCCACTGTACAGTGGATACTTTTGGTTGAAACGTTGTTCCAAACGGTGTAATACATCATAAACAATAGGAATGACGTATTTTTAACTTTGATTTTTACGGATTATATAGTACGAGAATAAAAATTGTATTGTGATGATTGATTTTGATTTATAAAGTCATTGAATTTGAAACGTGCTATATTGTATTGTGTCATTGTATTATGTATATATTGACAGAAGGATATTTTTGTTTTGGTGGTGTCTATTTCTTCTTTCAAAATATGACGTTTATAATATTGAATAACTTTTTCAAACTGGCTTCTGTTATACTTATAGCTTATTGTGTAATGGTGAATTAACAAAAACAAATTTCACTTCAAAATTCCAAAACAATGAATGAATGATGCACACAAAGTTCTCTTTCTTTTTCATTTCCTGCATTCTTTCTCCCTCTCACTCTCCTTTTGCATTTCAATTAAAATCAAGATCTCCAAAGGAGAAAAAAACGGAAACACTTTCAAACATAGTAATGTACACACAGAAACGAATCTTTAAAATACTAATTAATACTATTATTATAGATATTATTTAAATCAAAAGTTGTTTTGTTGTGTATACATTTGATATTCTTCTTCAATCAGAGAGAGAGAGAGAGAGATAATATTATTAAACAATAATAATAATATTATATCATAGTTTAAAGTATGCAAGAAAAAAATAACAAATCACGCTACACTTAATTGCACTTTGATAATCACAGAACACACTTTGATTTACGTTATATTGGAGAGGCAATGGGTCACAGAAGCGATACAAATTAAATTCCTTAACCATCTTACCTTTAATTATAGAAAAAACAACACTTAAACTGAGAATAGGAATTTTTGATTTCTCGATACTATCAAAAATGGTGGAATAGCTTTCAATGTAGAAAAACTTGAAGGAAAAATGTTTAAGCTATGAGCACTCGGAGCTCGAATTGATCAATATTGACTCTAGTCACGTAACCTTATGTTGGAGGGTGTGAGTGAAGCTTGGGAAGACATTATAACATTCAAGGATACATACAGATTCAAGTTTCGACATGAGCCAAAAAGGAGAAGATTTTTTGAAGCTATATTATATAAGCAGAGACGAAATACGCTTGGAGCGTCAACTATTCCTAAATCTCAGTTTGTCCGGACAGTGTTTAACGTAGCTCAAGTTGATTAGGACAGTTAACTGTGAGTTAACTCAAGTCCTTATTTCTTAATTCTAAAATTTGGACGATGCACCTTACTCCATCCATTGAGGAATTTTTCATCCATATGTACATATACGCATTTAAATGGGTATAGACTTGGAAGTATGTAAAACATATTTAAAGTATGTATGTACTTACGCTGTTATTTTAACGCATAATATTTCCTATATTATTATAATATATTATACATACTATTATAGTGTCTAAAGTTGTTTTGAACTATAAAAACTTGATAGTACTACGATATTTATTATAGTATCATGCTTTGTATACTTACCTACATATTGTTACAACCTAATGTAAGATAAATAAAAACCTTAAGACCTAATAACACCGATAATATATTATCGTTTATCAGTGTATATTATTATATCGATAAATAAATAAATAAATATTATCATTCTATCTACTCAAATCCATTGGTTTCTTTACCTCTTTTAACACATGTTTTTACCACTGTTTTGATAATTATCAAAGTGGGAAAACAGTTTTTGCGTAAACTATATAAACTACCATCAAAATCAAATAATATTATAGTTTAAAAGTTAACAAATGATTATAATAACTAATAAAGATATAGATACTTAAGTGAAAAAGTGAACAATTATCAAACAACATCGGTATTTACCTCGTGGAATGGAATTTGAACACACTCAACTGCATTCACAAGTTCAAAATGTAAGCTGTCAATAATGTCAAATGTCAAATATTAATTTGCAACAAAAGTCAATAAGTAATAGTAATTACACAATAGCATTAAACAAATATACCGACTTGATTCTTTATTCATGCTTACACACAAAACATAAACTGATGATGTCAATGTCAACAGTATTATAAATATACTAGACAATTATAATTATGTATTTGCATACACCATACACCACGATGCCTATTGTCATTGTAAATTGTAAATTACAAAAAATTTAAAAAGGAAACATGAGACAATTTAACATTTCATTTTCATTTCTCCGATTATATCAGATTATGCATGACTGTTTTTGAAAAAATTTCTTCATTTTATTGACTTATTGACAGTACGAGACAAAAGTATAGACAAAACGAGAGGGAAACAACTGATGTAAATACAACTGCCAACTTACAACTATAGTCATAATATTTCGCCGGTTTGGAGGATAAGTCTGACAGGCATGTTTATTTGTTTTTATTTAACTATTAACTATATTATATTATGTATCTATTTGTTGATTTTAATTTGCAATGAAAGAGAAAAGGAAATTCCTAATATTTATCAATAATTTATGAATGAAAATAGGACAACACATTGACGTTATAATGGACTTGCATGAAGATATTGTCGATGTTTTACTCCGCTATGGACTGTTTATTGGAGCTGTTTTCCAACTGGTATTATAAATTCTTATTACTGCAGTTTTTCATGTTTTCCTTAGGTAATAACACAGCATGAATTAAAGTGTACTCATCATTAAATTATCTTTGTTTTGTGTCATATGGTCAGGTTTGTATAGGAGCTGTAATAGTAATGCCCGACAGTAAAACAGAATCTGGATTGAATGTAAGATAATTAGATATTATTATACACAGTATCTTATGATCTAAGGTGCCTCTACGTTCCTTTGATTTTATTTTTTATACACCTCAAATATTACCTCAAATAAAATGTCAAAATTGTAACTACGACATTGTTAATACATACTGCTATAATATGCTTTTCATATTTATAGGATTCTGCAAGTGAAGATGAACCATCAGCGTCAGATCGTGAAAACAGTAGTCCCCAAATTTCTCCTAACCATAAACATTATCGTGCAAAACGAGACAAGAAGAAGCGTCGATGAAAGCTTAAACAATATCTAAAAATAGAGTGCCAGGTTTATTTTATTCCTTCTACTTAATGATGACAGGACAATTACAAATAATGTTTAATCTTAATTTTAAAACGTAAACCTAATGGTCCTGTATAATATTATATATATTAAATATTAATTATTAGGTTCATACTAACAATGCATTATTGTGATGATGTACATAAAGTATTGTTAACCTTATGCCTAATTTCTGTAGAAATGAGATATGAGATATGAAAAATAGACATTCAGTTAATTTTGCTTTCCGGTTGTGATCAATACATTTATTTACATAATATTATTAGGAGTTTGTTTGTCTAGTCATATCGAACATATTATTACACTTTCCTTAGTGTAATAGTGCAGCAATAATGAGAATATATATGTCCTAGTTTTTTAGTATTTATTTGTTTTAGAGTGTTTTAAATTTAACTTTGACACCAATAATGTCTTTTAATTGCGTACTCATGCTTTTCATGGGAAACATAAGTTTTTAATCTAATGTAATATCTAGCATGTACGAAAATGAAGATGAAAAAAATGACAATTTTAATAATGAAAAATAATGATAATAGGACTATGGACTGAATTTTATGCTACTGTTTACAAATATTATTATAGTCAATAGTCAATACTTGTTGAATGGTCTGTAAAAGGTGAAGGAGCTCTCATAATATGTGCACATATTTATAGATTATAGAAAGGATCATTGAAGTTTATGATTCAAGTTTACCCTCAAATCTCAAATCATTAAATTCAGTACATAAAAAAAGTTTCAAACAAAATTGTAAACCCCAAAAAAGGATTGAGTTTTAGTTTTTGACGTAACCCCTTAAACGTTTCAATTTCACGTGTTCTTCAAACTAGGAATTTTGCTAACTGCTAACCTATAGAAATTAAGTACTTGTGTGTGAACAATGCATACTATATTATTATGGCATTCGTATGTATGTACAATGTTTTAATACCAATTACGCTTTTGCTCCATTTCAGCATTTTTGAATAAAATTGGATTATAAGGAAAGCAATGACGTCAATCAAAAATCATTACCACTTTTTTTCACAGTTAGCACGACTATTATTTTTATTAAATGCCAATTGGGTTTTGTTTTAAACATGTATAATGTGTAATATATGATGTATACATCGTAATTTTTATATTTTATGCAGAACAGAGTACATTTATGTTTTATAGCTTTAGTCACAATTAATTTTGATGATAGAAATACAAATCCATGATTATACAGACCCCCATTCAAAATTTTAAACTGATTTGGACCGAATAAAATATAATGTGGACAGTGGATACATTAGGTAAAATATCAGTAAATATATTACCGACTGGTTTTAAACAACATTGTTGCTACTAATAGTATTCTACTCTCGGGACATTTAAAACAACTGATTACATTTTACATTATACTATTTCTACTTCTACATAAGATGTAAGACTACTATTTAGAATACGTTTTTAAAAATTATTATTGATTATTATTACAGACAATTTTTTTTGCTTCACAATTTTTTCATTCTACATTGTTAATTGTTATACATACAATACACATGCATAATTAGGTAAATAACCATAATATATTCATGAACGATGATAATGGATGCATGTATGTATGTACTTTTAAAAATTTTTTAAATCATCAATGTTTCGCATATTTCTAACAAGTTGATTTTATAACTAGAAATCTGAAAAATAATAATACAAATACATATTTAATTGTAACTCCTACTCATATTACAAGCATTTTTACTCCATTAATATTTCAACTTTTTTTCCGTGTTGCTAGCTAATTCTGATATAAGTATTAAATGATAGTAAGATAATTATTACAGTAAATTAGTAGTATTGAAATAAGTCTACGTACTTAGATTTCAGATGATGAAAATTCAACTTTAAATGTAACATTTATAATGTATAATTTTTTAAATTATTGAAATAGGATTCGATTCTAGGCATTATACAGTTATGTATAATAGTACAACCAATATCATTAAATGAATATTACGACTAAAGCAAATTACTTTAAATACATACTTTAAGTTTTAGGAGAAAGATCAGTGAATATTAAGAATAATACAACATATTATTATCAAATAATAGTAAAATCCAAAGGAACAGAAAACGAGAAAACGCGTCATCGTTATGTACATACTCATAAGATGCTCATAAAAGATAATAGTACATAATAATCTAGGCTATTTTTAATTGCTAGGTAGGTTTTAAAATGTATTTTTTTTTCAAAATTTTATGTTGTAATCAAATACGCACATGATATTGTTTAGAGGTTTCCACGATTACAACTGAAATATCAATTATTATCATTATGTGTTATGGGAAAGATTGCTAATTTACTCATTATATTTTATGTAATATGTTGTGGTGTATGTAATCTTTCTCCACTGGATTCTTTCTTCATGCAGGTAAACATATTTATACATAGTTACCTACTTTTGCTGCTGATAAATAAAATATTACCATTAAACAGCCTGCTATTGTTTGCTTTTACATTTTACATACAATATGTAATGTAAATAGGATTTTTGTTTTTTGCTCAGCTATTATTTTTTACTTTCATTACTTAGAATGCAACTTATTTTCTTTCTTCAGTATTATCTGCCCTTTTACATTCGCAGATCGGCCATCAAATTATATTAGCCTCATAATTATTTTATTATGGGTTGATGAGGCTATGGTTATTCATAATTCATAACAGTATTTTATACGCCATGACAATAGGATAATAATATATAATATTTGTACCATTTAAAGGAAATGGACAGTTATTATTATTATTACTTTTAAAACTCGTTCGTTTATGAACTTTTGCATTTTCTCTTCTTTTATGTTTCAAAGTGAATCGTGTAAGAATATAGATAGTCATTATGACATCATTATCTATTACAAACTTCTATGTACTGCAATAGGAGTTTTTTTTGTATTGAGAGTAGTATACATGTTAAAGGTTTTAAAGGTTCCCTATAATGTACACGCAATAATATAGACTTCTTATACAGTTCAAGAGTTGTGATATTGTTTTTTGTTCTCAACATGTTTTTCGAAACTACTGAAAAATTTCCCTACAATATTTATTTTTAATTTTCAATCAATCATTGCTCTTTATATGTCCATATTCCAAACTACTTTACACTTTGATAAGCAAATGTTGATATTTTTTTGTTATACTTGAAAATTAATCTAACTAAATCTTGTTTCTAACCTAACGCGAAATTATTACTTTCTTTTATGTATGATGTATTTATGTACTGCTTATTTATATAGGTTTATATATACCATATGACCACTTGATTACCTTTCTCTCTGTCCAATAAATCATAGTCATAATATTTTAGTTTATATGTTAATTAGTTTTTTTACTAGGGGTTTTTGTCTCCTTTACTTTATTATTGATGTAATATTTTGCTAATATTTTGCCTTACTATTGTATAACCTATCATTATGATGTTTACTTGATCAAAAAATTCCATTCTACTAGCAGTTTTTCCACATTACATAACATAGATTGAAAAAAAATGTAGAAGTTAAAATAGTGAATTTTCGGAATACTCCGACTACCGTAATGTAATTCAATTGTTACAGTTGTAGTTTTATGTAGATTAGATATTTATACGGGAAATCATTACCGACTTTTTCTTTCTATCTATATATTTCTCCTGTTCTTATATTTCATTCGGCATTAAAGCAATGTAGAGTATCTACATACCTTTAATATTTCTGTATTTACAAATAATATTAGACGATAAAAACGATGACTGTATGTTAGATAGCCAATCATATTATTATAGTGTCTCATTTTTATCTTTCGTGCATTGTGCTACTCCTTCTTTCTTTTTTACTTCTTTTTTTTCAAAGTTTTTAAATATTATTTTATCGTAATTGTAACTATATTGTATAATAATAACACATTCTCTATATTTTTACGTTATAAAATCTAATAATGTACTTTTTATAAATATATTCCTATTATTATCATGTAAATATCTATAAATATAATAATTTATATTCTTATTCAAAGTTAACAAAACTATATTATTATAATTAATATCTCATTTCATAATACACGCGTACACTATATATTATATCATATATATTATGTATTCATTTTATAGTATAACAAAAGTCTTGCTTTAACAAATCAAACGCACTCACGAAAAGCAAAATGTTGAAACTGGCCAATGAAAAAAACTTACATCAGTATTTTCACTTTAGATGGTAGAAACAGGATCTTGCTATTAGTAATGCTGCTACGCTTATGTTGAGGAGCTTTCATTGTCGTATCACATCACCATTATTTTGATCTTTGTCGTGTTTTGTATGGTATTATACTTGTTACTTTTTGATTGATTTAGTTTCTTATAAAACCAGGTTTCATAAAATTGCATAAAATGACGAATAAACTGTCACCTTTTTACGGAATCTTGAAAAAACAAAAACTGGTTTGATCTGCAAACTGCATTATACAATCAAAGATTGAAACGGAATACTTCTTTCGCCAAATTATAGTCCAAAATTAGTTCAAGGGTAATATTATATACTTTTTAAAGCATAAACTTATGTCCCAATTTCTAAATTCACGGTTCCGATTTTTGTTATTTTAAATATGTAGTAATAAAAACACTTTGGTAAAACAAATGAAATAACATTGGAGTTTATATGCTTCAACAAAAAACACTTCATTTTCAACATCCAGTTTCCACGGCCTGGCCATTGAAATTCTCATCTGTTAGAATCGGAAACAAATAATAAAATATTACTTTTATTATTGCAATTCATGTAATATATATTTGTATAGTGAACACATATTATACAACAAAAATACAAAAGGCTCACAACACAAGGATTTTTTTAAAAAAAAAAATGTTACCATTCACATGTAATAAAAACATATACAAAAAAATATTTCTTGATTTATAATTTATAGTACGATAACTTACGAGCTGTATCATTCTCTTGAGAACTAGAGACTAGAGATTTGGTATCATTGCTTGTAGCTCCATTTTCACTGAATAAATTACAGCAACAAGTTTAAAATTTAATAGGTCACAAGCAAAACCTGAGGCTCATATTTTATACAATATTACATATTTTTAAAAATAACAGCACAATAAAGACTTATCAATGAATTTTAATCTTAAGTAATGAAGACGGCTTACTTGTCAGTTACATTATTAGTCTTTGATTCCTCTTGAAAAGAGACTCCTTTAGTTTTATTAGAATCAGGACTACTAGAACTACTACCGTTAGCCGCCGCAGCATTAGTTTTGTTGGAGATCG